>APFE030353196.1:0-14143 GCA_000404065.3 Pinus taeda
CAGAGCTTGCTGGGGACAATGAAACTGCCATTGAAGCAGTCAATGCTATGGTGAATCTAGCAAATAATAGCGCTGATGTAAAATTTGATAAAGAATTGTTGGCTAATGATGAATGGTTGCAGGTGATGCAACAAAAACATCATATTGACATGATGCTATTTGGTGAAACAGTGGAAGACAACCTATTTGCAGCTGCATGGGTTAGTAAAGAAGTCAAATAAAGAGAGATAGAAACAAAGGAAGAGGCAAAGAAGCAAGCCCATAAGGAGAAAACATAAACAAATGCAAAAGCACAGCTGGAAGTGTAACAGCTAGAAATACAACATGAAAAAGCTCTCATTGCAAAGAAGAAAGAACATATGCAATGTGGTTGTGTAGATGTTTTTAAACTTACTATTGATTTTCACACAGATTTTCACACAGAATGATTTTGAAGAATAGTTAAATTTCCTTGAAGCATGGCTTGCAACACCATGTCTAGATGAAGTCTACATAGACGCTGCAGAAATGATCCTTGAAGGCAACTTAGATGGTGAAGAAATTAATGAAATTTTCAGGTATTGGAGTCCTAAAGAAGTATTATTTTATTATAATCTTATGTTGCAATAAATTGACCATGAAAAGAGCACTACAAAAGATAATATGTGGCCCTAGCCCACCTACAATTAATTTTTGAAGAAGCCCGGGATATGCTTATAGAACGTGGAAGAATGGAAGAAGTGCACCAGCAAATGAAAAAACTGAGCTTTGAAGTATACAACAAAGAGAAAAAGTTGAAACAATTTAGAGGCTATATGATCTGGAAAAAGAGAAGAAGAAAAGTTGAGGTCAATTTTTAAATTGTAAACCTAATTGAGAGATAAACCAAGAGGCATCTTAATTGAATTTTTATGTGGTTGTAATTAAAGGGGAGTGTTGGAGAATCTAATCCCAACCACTTGTTAGGTGTGAAAACTGTCTCTCCAAGTGTCTCAATTCAATTTCAATTAAGTCCAATTTAATCAAGTTTGACTCCAATCATTTATTAGTGATATTTCCAATTTAATCTTATTTAGATTATTTGTAATAGTAAAAAAAAAAATCATCTACTCCACCTTTTTTCTCGTCAATTTTTGTCATGAATAACATAAGTTAACTAGCCTAAGTCGACGAAGCAATTGAATTAAGAAGCATGATAACATTGGAAACAAAAATCTCAAGAACAAAGTTGACTAGCCTAAGACGACAAAGCAATTGAATTAAGAAGCATAATAACATTGGAAACCAAAATCTCAAAAATAACTCTTCTAATAACCCATTGTATTGCTTGTCAAACATGCATGCTTGTCAAACATGCATGCCATTGCTAGCTTTTATTGGGTGTGTCAGTGTACAAAGTATCGTGGCATTAATCGTTCAAACCAGGGGTTAAATTTGACGCTCGTATGCCCGTATTTCGCATTTTTACCTGTAAAATACGTTTTAATCTAAAACCTCCATGTCATGTGCAACTTGCCATTCATTTTCAAAAACGTCATATTGATGGGCATGTTTAAAAATTAAAAGTTTAAAAAAAAAATTATAATTGTTTTTATATATATTTAATATGGTGTGAATCTGTAACAGTGTAACGTTATAAATTTATAATCTCCAGAGTCCAGACTCCGGCCGGGGCAACTTGCAGTCGTACTCACTCCCTTGAATTCACAAAAATATGATCATCCACATGCGTACTAAATCCTCAGGCCAGGATTTTGCATTCAATTCGCATTCAATTCACAATTGGGTTTACCGCTTGAGCATTTACAATGAAACTTACCACAGGCTCCGAGTAGATATCCTTTGAAGCCTCTGAGTAGAGATATCTTTTCATTCTAGTTGACTTGGTTGTGTAGGAATTCATTAGGTGAAAGAAACAATGGAGAATTTCTTTAAAACTTGGTTGCGCTGGAATTCCGAAACCAAACAATCTGTCATATAATAAAAGAGATGTCATTGATGGTGACAGTTTTTGGCAGAAAAGAAAAACGACTGTGGTACATCTTTCCTGGCATCGAATTTCCTTGTCATGTCATCGGGACTGTGCGGTACTGCCAAGAGGAATAACCTATGAATAAATATTTTCAAATCTTTCTACAAAATGGATTTCCCATGCTTACAAAATATTTTGGGAATTTCCCAGAGATCTTTCTACAAAATGAGTTTCCAAGTTCCAACTTCCAACGCTTAAGAAATATTTTTGGAATTTCCCAGGTTTTCTTCATATTTCCACGGCATTTAAACAGAAAACTTCGGGTAAGCGTGCTCAGTTGCCACTAACAATGAAGAGTCCCAGCGCTCAGTTGGATTTTCATTATGCCCGAGGCCCGTAGTCGTCAACTATATAGATACTTTTGTGCGAGAGAAGCTACACACAGTTAAAACCAACATCAACCCCAACAACGTTCACATTCTCGTCGTGTGTCTGGTGCAATTTCTGTTGAGTTTTCAGCGTTCATCATCAGTTTATATACATCGCAGTGGCGGAAGAGTAGTGCCCAACTTAAATTTTGCGTTGCCAGGTTTTTGAAATCCCTCCCTCTCTCTCTGTACAAATAAAAACTACACTGTTATAACTGGTAATTTCTTGAAGTGATTCATGGATGATATAATTGTGTGGTGCCAAATTTCACATAATATTGAGTAAACAAATTAAGAATTCAAATGTGAATTAGTGGAAGACATAAACTAAGAAGAAAAATATACAAACTCAGCACAATATCATAAAACCGCAAGGGATAGTCAGCCTATCGATAAAACATCTAGAAATTGATATAGGCAATAAAACTTATATTGGATAGAACCTAGTTGAGAACTTAATCAGTTTCTGACCTCCACGGATGCCTCTAAACAAAATATTGACAAAAACCTGAATCCCTACTACAGAAAATAGAGGAAAACATATTACCAGACTCGATTGCTCACTTTGAAAGCTCCGATCTCTATGCGAACTCCATCGAATAGCCGAAGTTGTCTGTATCGGGTGTCTTGAGAGAAGAGAGTTAACTGCAACCCTGATTAGGGTTTAATGGGTTTTCAGATCTTTTCGCTTCAAACCCTAGTTAATGTAACCGTCCGTTAAAGCCACGGTCTATATTAAACGCATTTTTTTCTAAATTTATATCATTTAATTAGCAAAATTGGCATCCATATAAGGTAGCCTATCTCTCTGTTCAGTACGATGATATGAATGAATGATATTGTGTTACTTTTACTAGTTATTTTTGGGTAAATACAAATATTTAGAGTGTTGTTGTTGTTGTTGTTTATTTATTTATTTATTTATTTTATTTATTTATTTATTTTTATTTATTTTTTTTTATTTTTATTTTTTTCGAATCAACTTAATAAAGGTCCCTTGTCACGTTTTATGAATATAAAAATAAGTTCTGATGGCTTTTGTGGCTTTTTTCTCGTATCTGTGTTTCCTTATTTTATGGCTTTTTTTCTGGTAATGTGTGAGAGCAGACTATGATAAAAACACACACACACACAATTACTCCAAAAGTGTTAATGAACACCAAATAAATTGATATGACACCTTCCCATCTTACATTTTAAACTTTGTTTCACCATATATACAAATTGCAGTGATTATATCATCTTCTAACTCTTTATTCTATATGTATTCTCTTATTGATTTTTATAAATTGACATTAATATAATTTGATTTTTTATCATAATTAATGGAAGAATTATTTTACTTTGAAATTTTATACCTCCACAAATTTATTTTACTATGGATTTTAATACATCGAACCATGGTTTAACCTATCATTTTAAAGCTTTTTTATCTTTTCAAATTGACTCATGTGGATTTTTCCTTTCAGTGAAACTTCTTTGTATGCTTCACGTGCAATCCTTTCATCTTAACCACGAGTGTTGATTGAGAACCAATGATCTCCAAATAAACAAAAAAAACCTAAAATGCAGTCCATAACAAAAGTCCACTACGTAACCTTTGAGTTTGAAAAACATGTCTGCAGTGAGAACATCAGCTTTCTGATTTACCGAGTGTCAACGAACTGGACCAATTTCTTTCTTTTCATTGTCGAACTGCATGGAGATTTCGGCAGTGGTTGTTTAACTGTGTTGTAAACCAACATTCTCACTGTAATAAATTGTATATGTAAAAGTTTTTTATATCAATTCATGTAAAAGTTTGTTATATCATTTTTTATGAATTGGATAAAAGTCCTTGTAACATGTCTGTTATATTGTTTAGTTTTGGATTTTTGTTGTAAAATTTCATTTGTTGGATTAGTTAATTGAATTTGTTAAAGATGTATTTTTATAATTTTATTAAATGATTTATTTAAATTTATTTTTAATGTTTGAGATTTTTAGCAGCATACCAATGTAAGATTAATTTTTTAATATGGTTTTAGTTGATAAAATGAAATTCATATATACTAAATACTTTCCTTTTATTATATAGGTATTATATATCAAAAATGTCTTCAAAAAAAGGGAATCAACTTTCTATTAAAAAAAAATTTGGATGGTTTAATACATCTCAAGCTTCATTGCCTGATAAAAACGATCATGATTTTGATCTAAATGAAGATTTATATGTCTTGGGGCATAATGAAGAATATGATATCTTGGAGCATAATGAAAAAAGTGATGAATAATTTCACCATGGAGAACCTAGCACCCAAAAGAAAATAAAAATGAAAGTAAAAAGAGAGTTTCATGATAAGTGGAAAACTAAATATAAATGGTTGGGAGAGGCAAAGCATGAAGGAAAAACAATTATGAAATGCATATATTGTGAGATGCATAAGGCAATGGGGCCATGGGGAATTGGGACTGGTTTCTCTACATTGCAGCATGATTCTATAATTGTTCATGCTAATTCAAGCATTCGTAAACTCTCACAGGAAAAGTGGATATGTGGAAATGAGAAGAAGGCGAAGTCTATTACAAAACACATTGCATGCATTGATGATATGAACAAATAAAGAGTCATCACTACTATGAAATTAGTATATTGGATGGTGCAAGAGGATCTACCACTTTCAAAATATGAATCTCTTTGTTTGCTTACAATGTCTTTACACACGCCAAATATGCCAAAGAACAAAGAGTACACATCATATACAAATCACATGGCTGCAAAAGAATTCCTTTTTGCTATATCTCAGTACCTTGAAGAGCTACAAACTTCCAAAATGCTAAATAGCCCTTTTTTTCATTGATGTTAGATGAAAGTACAGACCATAGTTTAGAAAAACATCTTGTGGTTTATGCCACGTTTTTAAACTCAAAAGGATTGGGTCCTCCAATTTCATAGTTTTTAAAGCTCATAAATGTTTGTGATGGAAGAGGGAAAACAACTTATGATGCAATCAAACATTTAATGGAATCAAGGGGCCTTTCAATAGAAAGATTGGTAGGAGTTTCCACAGATGGCGCTTCTTCAATGGTTGGTAATGAAAATGGTTTTATCAGTTTCTTGAAGAAAGATGTACCTAATCTTGTAGGTCCTCATTGCATTGCTCATCGTGAAGCCTTAGTTGCATCAGATGCTTCAAAAAAAATACCTGAATTATTATTTGTTGAGAAATTAGCAAATAAGGTATATTCTTGGCTGCAAAATTCTACGAAAAGAAATAGTCAACTTATTGCTCTACATGAAGTTATGCAACTTGAAACTCTTCAAGCTCTTCAAATCCATGGAGTTAGATGGCTTTCAAGGGGACAAGTCATTGAAAGACTTGCTGCACTTATGCCTTACATATTAACATTGTGGAAAAATGAAAGAAAAGACTCATGGTATGATAAGGCAAGAATCTTTTCAGTACAATTTTGTTTACATATGCTTGCAGATATAATGTGTGAATTAAACAAGTTGAACAAGCAATTCCAAGAAGAGTACATTGATGTCAGCTCTTTAGGGGCAGCCATAGATGTCACGGTAAACACTTTGAAAAAGTGGTTTTTAAGAAGCGACATATTTGCAGATGGCACATGTTATTTATCTAAATTTATACATGCCTCTAAATTTGGCTTTCTAGAAATTTGTGATAAGGAGGGGCTTGTTCACAAGCATGAATTACGATTTGTAACAATTCCACATGCATATGTTGATTGTGTTGATATGCAAAAACAATCATGGAAACCATGTATTGAAGGTTCAATAGAAAGTTGCAAACAACTTGCAAAATATTATGTTCAAGCTTTCGTGGAGAATTTGAATGCAAGATTCCCTGATCTTGAATTTTTCAACTCAGCAAGATTGTTTAGCCCTTGCCATTATTTAGAGGATGTTCATGGCAGAGAATGAAATTCAAAGCATTGGCTTGAAAAGATTTTTCAACACTTACAACATCCTTATTATCAAAGTGAAGAAAACAAAACTACGTTTGATTTTGAGGTTTGTTTGAAAGAGTTGCATCCATTTGTTGACACTCTTCGTGTTAATTGCGAGGGATCATCCATGGAAGATGCATGGAGGATTTTTTATGTTACAGGGTTGCATACAAATTTTCCTCACATGTCAAAATTATGGCAGACGATACTTACTATTCCTGCAAGTCCAGTTGCTTGTGAGAGAGGATTCTCAAGACAAAACATAATAAAGGATGTCCGAAGAACAAAGCTATCATTAGTTGCATTGGACACCTTGATGCGGGTGTCTCTAACAGGGCTTGATTCATCGATGGTGGAATGGGATAGGGTATTTGACATCTGGAAAGATGCTAAAGAAAGGAGAACCTTAAATATTTAAAGCTTTTGCTTTTATTTTTACGTTTGTAATAGTGGTGTTTTGACAATTACCTCTTTTGGTGAAACTCTCCAAAATTTAGTTTGTGTACATGGTGATATTGAATCTACTTTTTGAACATTTACATAGTTCAAGCTCTTTACTATTCCATGGGGCAGCCCAGTGAACTTTAGCCTTGTTCAATTTATAAATTAATTATGAAAGGTTGTTTGAAGCAGTTTAAAAATAAATAAATAATCCATTAAAAAAATATGCTATGCTTTATTTTATTCTTAACAAACCAGTGCACAGAGCACAAACGAGGTGGAGTTTGTGCGATCGTTGCTCAAAGTGGACAGCTAAGGAGGACGGTCGCATGGTAAGTACCCTCCTACTGTTTTAATCTCAGAACTTGAATATTTGTTCTATGTTTCTGCATTTCTCTCAAGGTTCTATGCTATTAAATACTGTCACACTCCTTAGTGGGAACTTCATTCTATTCAATTTAGGAGTGTGGGAGAATCAACAAATTCACCAGTTACAACAGTCACTTGAAATTTGACTGCCCTTTGTGCATTCTAGTCCAAGTTCTATCCATATATTTCACTGTTGGGTTTCGCATTGAATGAATGCTTGAGTATTGGGTTTTGCATTGGAAAGTGGGTATTACAGGATTTTGCTATGATTGAATTCTGAGTAAGGGGTTTACACCCTTGAATTTTGCGTAGTAAGTCTTTTATATGTTTGAAATTTCAGTAGAGCTTGATGCATTGGATCCATTTGTCTTTAGTGTGATATTAAACCAGTTGAATTCTGAGTAGTGGGTTATGTAAAAAATTGAGCTTTGTTTTGTATTTGTTGTAAAAAATTGGACTGGACTTTTTATATGTTTGAAATTTCAGTAGAGCTTGATGCATTGAATCCATTTGTCTTTAGTGGGATATTAAACCAGCTAAATTCTGAGTAGTGGGTTATTTAAAAAATTGAGCTTTGTTTTGTATTTGTTGTAAAAAATTGGACTGGACTTTCAACAACGGTTTGTGTAGTAAATAGCATTAGACTGTTGGGTTTTGTCCGAAATGAGGTTGAACACAACTTCTTGTCCGCAAAATCGGTTGTTGGGGGAGCCACCAAAAGGGTCGTTGTATCCAATCGAGAAATCATGCACATTATGTTTTTGGTTTGAAAATTATTTCACAACTATTTTCTTTTATTGTACAATTTGAAATTAGATGAGACTTGTACAAATAAATTTTAAAAGTCATATGAAGGGCAGTTTAAAAATTAAAACATCATAAAAAAATTCCTTGACAGATAGGGTCACCCGTCAAATTTAACCCCTGGTTCAAACCGTAATATGGGTTAAGGTATACAGGTTGTATATATAAAAGATAACTTTTCCCTTCAATATTTTATTTTCTTAATCTGGCATCTGGATGTTCCATAGTCCACTACCAGCTCCCTATAGCATAGTAGGGTCGCGAGCAGTGTAGAAAATGAAGCGTTGTCTACCTCAATTTGATGAAGATATATCTTTTGGCAAGGGCTAACCAACTTGTTATCGGGCTTTAGTGCGCACTCTAGCGGCCATTCACCATACATGAGCATGTTATTGTGCATCAGTGGATGTGACGGGCTGTCGTGCAAGTAAACACATTAGTACCATGCCCTTACACAATAAGACCATGCCCACACATCATGGTAGATTTGAAATTTCAAATTGAAAATTTTGGCGCCGAATTTCTATAAAACAAGATTTTGAATAGGTTATTTATTTCATTTTCATCCTGGGATTGATCCATGAACTCGGCCTCTCGCGCACCAGAAAGCAGGATGTTGCAAGCTCGTGATACCCTGCAAGGATCTTCTCAAGGGCGGTGACGCTCAAGTGAAGCGAACCTCTGGTCATCCTCACGGTTTTTCACGGTTTTTTAAACAGTTTGGTTCCTCCCACGGGCAAGTTCATTTTTCATAGGGCTTCCCTTTCTCTAAGGAAATACACAGACCTGCTGATTGGAATTACACGTTGATATACACTGCAATAGCAGTTCTACTAGCGTAATGCACCATGATTCTGGGAAGCTTGGATTAGAGGGCCATGTCTTGAAACAGAGATATGATAAATGCCTGAAATTCCTCTAAATTCAGCGACGTTGATTTCCCTTTGTTGAGCAACTTTAGCTTCCTTAGTCCGCGGTGCATTTGGAGCGGGGTGGGGCGCTGAGGTAGCCATTTCTGCTTAATTTTGAAGGACATGGTTTGGCGACCACTTGCTTGTCTGCATCTTTGAGTTAAGGATGAACCATTTTAATGGTTATACTTTCCAAATAAAAAAGCAGTTTTGTTCGCTTACGGTTAGGTGAACTATTTTAATGGTTAAAATTTTCCAAATAAAAAAAGCAGTTTGCTCAGGTATGATACTTGAATTTGGGAGATATTTTTATATTAATTGTGTCTGTAAAAAACTGTCATGTGGATATGCTTTTCGGGCTTTGATAATTGAATTTGGGAAATATTTTTAGGTTAATTGTAAAAAATGCCATGTCTGTATGTTTTTCATGATATCATTTTCATAAGATATAAAAAGATAAGGATGGATATTTTTGTTGAATGAATAAAGATAATAACGAGTAAAGACGGGAAGTACCTTTACGACAATTGTGTTTTGTAAAAAATTCCATGTATGTATGTTTTTCATGATTTCATTGTTATAAGATATGAACTCATAAGGATGGATAAGCATGGATATTTTTGTTGAATTAATAAACATAAGAATGAGTAAAGAAGGTATAGATTTTCAATTTATTAGTTATTTGTTAATTTTTTATTAAAATAGGAAAAAATTAGAAATGGAAATTTATTAATTATTATTAAAATTAAAATATAATTTTATTAATAATTTTGTAATATTAAATTTTAAATATTTATAAATTAATTAAAATTAACTATATAAGTTAGAAAAAGATAAATGACATTATATTATTATTAAAGTTGGGACAATACACATAAAAATTTAAAAAATAAAGGAAATTATATTATTGCAGACTTTTATAATTAAAATGGGATAATAGAGTTATGGCCTAGAACTTTTTTACATAAAATATGAGAGAAATATCAATATCATTGATAGTAAAATTATTAAATGGTGTTTAAATTTACTAAATAACCTAGTAAAATGATAAATTTTGCATTATCTTTATTATATATTGAATTTCATATATAAAAGCTTTTACAAATAAATATTTTGAAAAATAAAAAGATAACATTAGAAAGCGTGATTATCTATATTACATTACAAATAGAATATTAAATAATAAAACATGACATTTAAAATGTGATTATGTATATTGATGATGATGATGATGATGATGATGGTTAACGTCCGCTGAGACCAAATACTAGAGATTTTTTATATCATGACTAGAATACTAGAGAGTTTTTATATTTATCTTTTATAAAGAATAAAATATGGTATTTAAGATATATGACTATATATTTTATATCAGTGATACCTTACACACACAAATATGCACCCCATTCATTTTTTTTGGGATTGCAAGAAAGTATCTATATTAGTAGTATATCTTCATCTTATCCTCTTCATTATATTATATACCACTAATTTTTGTTTGGGATGACCTATGTTAGAATAATAATGGAGAAATTTTATAAGATCATTATTTTGACTTTGTTATGAGTTTTTTAAGATTGCTTTCAATTAGATTTCAGATTATATTTCTTAGGAGACTATTCAACTTGTTAAACAATAATGCTCTTCTATATATGTAACCAAATCTTAGATTGATGTGGTGAAAAAGGAGTGTGGGAAACTTCTCAGAGTCAGTAATGTCTCGCCCATGAGAGCTACATCTCACCATTTCCAAAATCGTTATCTTCCATTAATTTTAATTTGGTATTAGAGCCTGGTTGGGGAGGCATTGAACATGTGCTAATACATCTGGAATTTTGTGAAGGTTGTTTCAAAATTGTTGGCAGAAGATTGTATCGTGCCATGGCATGTAGTTGAAGAGTTTGTATCCGTCTGCCTAATATTACTTCAATGCAACCAAAAGGTTTTTGTTGAGGAGGCACCAACTGAAGTTGATGGCAGAGTAGCCATCTCTGCGTGACACATTTCGACCAAACTCAAAGGGGCCATGTAAATTTCCAAAAGGAGAACTAAATTTAGTCCAATTGTAAATCTGTATAAATTAGAATTAACAAACTTCAGTTAGAGCCAAGTGTCTAAATTCGGGAAGAATCCAGGACTGACATGTTGTTAGTCAATTTGATGAATTGTTATTTGGGATCAATAAGGCCTTTGCAATTATAATTAGAATATGTTGATGTGTTATATAGTTTTAGAATGTTGGACAAATGTCTCATTATAGTTTGTTTATTTGAGATATTTCCTTGCGCCAATCCTATTGTATAGTGGTATTTGTGTAATATAGGGAGAAGCAAGCTCCGTGTACATTACAAAAGCAATATTTCAGACAGAAGGTTTGCAAGGTTCTTTGTACATATTCCTCGATTTATAATGAATATTTTTTTTGTAATATCCTTTATGCACTTTTGCATGACTCCACTACTAAAACTATTTGTAAATATAGTTATGTACATTTGAGTTAGACATAAGAATTATTGATGTTTTCTTGTTAAATATACATATGATCTCTATTGTAGATATGGTTTCATCATATATGAGAACCACTTAATCTATTCTCGGCAATTTACATTGGTGGAAGGAAGCAAGGTGAAGGGTTCAAATATAATTAGATCTTTGTTTTATTTTTTGGTATAATTACCACTCAATGGAGAAGGAATGACCGACATAAGAAACTTGTGATTAACATTTTATGAGCTTAGTTTTATATTTTCAGAGGTCAGTAAAGCCCAAAACAACGTAGTATTGTGATTGTAATCAAAAGAGACCACACGACCCTCTTGAAGGTGCAGAATGAGGCCGGAAGGTCACCATGTATAGTTTCGTTGCACTTTAGAGAGGAATGATGGAGGCGACTACTTCAGAGACAACCATTGTTGAGAATAATGTGGGTTGAGGGCCTACAACATGACAACTACCAAGAAGACTTTAGTGGAGGCCAACATTATTCTACAGTAGTATGGAGTTAGCTCCATGGGTGCTACGTTTTATAAATAAAATACATCGTTGGCCGCCGACCCATTGTGGGACTAGCCCAAGTGAGATAAATTTTTCTTAAGTCATATATTATTGTAGTTGGGGTTGAGGCGAGTTAGCATGGTTGGATTTTCAATTAAGTCAGTGTGACCCACCAACACATTTTAGTCGTTCAACAATATTATCTCTCACATACATCATACAATCATTGTCTAATCTATCTTTCATTTTCATTTATTCTTTGTTGTTTTAACATAATCAGTCACTTATCTGTTCTTTTCCAAAGAATGGGTTAAGAGTAATCGGGGTCCTCCCAATAGCAAGTTGATTCTTTCTCAACCATCTACCCCTGAGGTCTACTCCTTTCTGTAAGAGAAACAACTTCATAAAATTATTTAATAGAAGTTGAATTCTTCTAAATCCTTTAAGCAACATCATATTTTCCTTTTGGGTTTCCACTAGTCTTTATCTTCCACTTGTTATAACTAGAAAATCATTGTCTCTCTTTCCCACAATATTTTCCTGAACGGAGCCAATTTTCATGGCATTTATCTCCAACCATGGTGATTGCTTTTTTCTAGTCTCTCTTCTCTCTTCTTGCTTCTACCCCTTCCTGGGCATAATTGTTCTCCTTGACAGTTAGGGGTTAGCTCCATGTAACAATTCTTAACCCATTATTAGGAGTGTTAGCAATACACAGTGACTTTTATCTTATTCACAACAAAAATGTGCATATTTTATATCAAAATTATAAATATTTACAATCACTCTATTTGTTGGGCGAAAATATTGTCGTTTAATAATTTCCCAATCATTAATTAGCAAGCCAAGGATTTCGTAGATTTATGATGCAAATGCACAATATATGCAGAATTGAAGCCAAATTAACCTAATCTAATGCTTGAAATTGAAGCACACCACTGAAATTAAACACACGAATGAATTTAAGCACATGACTAAAATTGAATTTCATAAATAAAATTAATCTATAAATATGAATTTGCATAAAAGAAAATCAACATGTGAAAAGTAACAAAAGTTAAATAACAAATAGAAAAAACAAACACATGTGAACTCACATTAACAATAAATAAATCTCAATCTATTACATCAGACTGACTTACAATCCTCTCCAACCACAACCTACATAGCATAACATACTCAAATAGAGAGAGAACTCATATTTATACATGAGTTTCTTTGAAAACGGGATAAGCAACTCATAAATACAACTCCACTTTTCTCTTAACCAATTTGACACATATCCCTTTATCCATGATTTTTCTCCCATGAGATATGTTTGACTCCTATCCCAAATCTTCTTCCAATGTTGAAGAGAATTCGAAATTGAACCTTGGAGGCCACATAAGAGTGTCTTGGAACCTGCCAAATGACCTATACATGTCACCAAACTTATTCCACATTTAGGTATAAGTAAATCCATGTTATTTTTTGAACTTTTAGTCATAAATTCACTTAAAATGCATGAAAATAAATAAATTGGGAAATAATAAGGGAGACCCATATTTAGCATGAAAATAGTATGATAAATGTTGAATGGAGAAATATCGTATGGATAAATGTGAGGTATAATAGTAGGAAAAGAGGATGAAAATACTACAATTTGTGGATTCAACAGTATTTTCCTAACTTTTTACTTTTCTAGTCATTATAAAAGAAATAAAAATATGAATCATGTAGCCAGCGATGTTACACTTCATGCAGTCTTCCTCAGTCTTGGGATTGTCTGAACAATCTTCTAAATTTGTTAAATCATTTTCATATTATGACAGCTAAACATCTAAGCATTTTCTCTTTTTCTCATTGTTGGTGCCTCCATGAATCTATTTTTCAACCCTACCTCTATTTCTAACCACTTTAAAGAGTATTTCCTGATCTTCTGTGCAATCACCTTCATTAATCAACTTCAATTGAGTTGCAGACACGGTTATTTTTCCTCTATGGTAGGGCTCACTTTGTGTTGATCAGATAAATCGTTCTTGCGGACAAGACCGATCTCCCTAGTATCGAATTATGTCTAGCAACAAGCAACACAAGCAAATCTACTTTTCTCTAAACATGTTTCAATTCATAAATGAAAACTAAGAGGTGTAATAGACCCTACCTGGGTCCAACGCTTGTTTGTGGTAGCTTTGTTTCAACAGCTTCAAGCAGTTCCCTTTTAATAACCTACATACACAAACAAACACACATCAAAGAACACCTGCATAGATACTATAATAAAACATGTTCATTATGAAGATCAAGGAGCT
>APFE030353197.1:0-13202 GCA_000404065.3 Pinus taeda
TAGCCTCGAGGTCACATGACACCCCATAACGTCGGGCATGCAAAAAGGAGGAGGGGGCCAACCCCAAGGCACATGATAGACACAGGACCATAGGTGAATGGAGATAAGGGGGCCAGCATCAGGTCACCGAGACTCAATGCGACTAGGAGCGTGGCCTTACCGGAGGGGCTTAAACAATTAGCGGAGTTAGGCCCTGGAATCTCGACCCCTAATGCGGTCGCATGCGTCAACGTGACAAGTTTTTCGAAACTGGGGGCTTAATGGGTGGATTAAGGATCCTACAATTTCACCCGTCGGGCGGGATTGTAGGAAAAAATTGTGTGCTAGTTTCGGGTTTGGGTTGCTCAAGTGGGATTTGGTTCGAATTATAGTATGACTACCCATATAATTTGGGAAAAACTTGTAATAGGCATAACTTGCTCAATTTTTGGCCAAATAAGGTGTAGAAAGAACCCAGATGGGGGTTTTTGACAGTATTGAATCCATTGGAGACATCAATGTTTTTGTTTGGATAATGTAAAAGTATATAAATACACTTTTTAGCACTTAATGAAAGAGGCCCTACATTGGAAGTTGGACAAGGAGATGTAGCCCAAGAGAAGGGTGAACTCCCTTATCATGTTTTGTGTTATGTGTTTCAGATATGCCTATTTTATCTATGTTTGGCTATAAATTGTGGTTAATTTCATTTGTTTTATGTGTTTATTAAATTGATCCTCTACCCAAAACACATATAATTTTCACTTGCAAATTGTTAAAAATGTTCAAGCTTACATATTCAGATAATTTTGATATCGAAGCAACAAGTTATTGTGAAGGTTTGATTTGTTTGCAAGTTTTTTTCTAATGCTTACAAGGTTGAAGCTTAAAAGAGGAGAAGGAGAACTTGTGGAGCCAAGATCTCAAATTTTTTTAACGAGAAAAAACACACCTCAAGCTTCAATAGTCATGGAACATGAAGAAGGTCCTTAAGGATGTTTGAAGACGAAAGAACTTTCAGAAAATTATTCTTTGAGATGTCTAAAATGGTAAAGGTTCTTTATGAAGAGAGAAATGCAAGTTTCTATGGAGAGAGCTCAAAACCTCCAAAAGGAGATGGAGGAAAAGCGGACATGCCTCAAAAAGGGAATGGAGGGAATGGTGACAAACCAACACCTTCACCTCCATCATCCTCATCCTCATCTTCATCCTCATATTCTTCTACTTATTCTACCCTTTCACAAAAACAAACACCTCCAAATTCTCCAAAAGGACATGGTAAAACTCCTTTGCTAAAGCTCGATATTAAGTTTCAATTGTCTATGTACAATGGAGAGGTAGATGCTGAGAAATTAGATAATTGGATTCGTCATATTGAAGTGCATTGCAGAATACAAAGAATCAAGGATGATGAGACCAAAATTCAGCTTGCTTCTCTTAGATTGGAAGGTGCAACACTTATTTGATGGGAAGCCAAAACTCAAGAGGACATGAAGAAACATGGTAAGGTTTTATCCTCTTGGAATGATTTTGTTGTTGCAATAAGAAGGAAATTTTATCCATTAACATACATGAAAAAAGCTATTATGGATTGACAAAACTTCAGGCAAGCTAAGGGGAAAAATGTGCAATCTTATACTCAAGAATTTAGGAAAAGAGCTTTTATTTCGGTATATATTTGTCCTCTCAGGATACTTTGCCCAAATACATTGGAGGATTACATAGTTACTTGAGATATACCATTCTCACGTTTAACCCTACAAAACTAGATGAAGTTTGTGTACAGGAAACTCATTTAGAGGCAAGAGGGAAAAATGTTTTTGAAGAAACTAGTGAGAAGTCATTCAAGTATGGAGAAAAAGGAAAAGGGAAATTTAAAGGAAAATATAAAAATAATGCCACAATTAATAAAGAAGAAAAGATCACATGTAAACAATGTTCTAAAGAAGACCATGATGAAGACCACTATTGGAAACTTCATCCTGAAATGAGACCCAAAAAGTATAATAACAAGGAGAAAGACAAGATTTTTGCAACTACACAACAAGATTTAGGTTTTGATTCTAGAGATGAAACTGTTGAAGAAAGTGTAACTAGGTTTGGTCTTCATGACATTTATTTTTGTAAACAAGAAAAATGAATTTATTAATTATGGCATTGCTACATGGGTTTCATGAGCAAGAGGTTTATTTTATAGATGGTTCCCATTGAGAGCCTTAGGATGTCAAGGAGTCAATGTCATGCTCTATGTAATGTATATGAGTCAACCTACAGTATAGATCAACCCTCGAAGACAAGCACAATCCTCTGGAAGAAGGAAACAAGATAAACAATGAAAAGAACAGTCAATTTGGCCAACAAAATGACATAAATAATAGTCATGTCAGCTCAAATGAAGTGACACAACAGTTCACACTCATGTCGGCTTATTTATGGAGGAATAAACACAATAAATACCCCATTGAAATTCATAGAAAGTACAGACAGAGATCTCGAACTAGTCTACAACTTCAGATGGGTATAAGAAGTGTAGTAGGAAAACATCTCGGTGATAGTTACAACGATAACTTCAGACACCTCCCTAAAATCTCAAACAAGTAACATAATACAGGAACCTTGGATGAAAACAAAGTTATAGCATTTCAGTTTGAGGAGGACTCTAAGGTTCTCAGATGGGCATTGTAGAGGTATATACTATCTCACAGTCTTGGCATAAGTATAAGAAGGATCTTAATACTCTATCTAAGCATATATACTATGAACATTGTCACAATGATCACTATCTCACAGTCTTAGAGTATTCATGAAGAAGATGATCTTAGTGATCATACAGTCTCGACATATCTTCTAGATACAATAATGATCGTAGTCATAATCATGATCTAGGCAACAAAGATCTTGGTGTTAGTGAAGCAAGGTGCAATAATGATGTAACAATAATAATGGTGTTGTAGAGATGACTTTGGTGAGAAGGCTGCAATGATCTAGGTGAAACAATGATGAAGTAGTAGTGATGATGATCTCAACAGCAACGAAGAAGAGGATTGATGTCTTGGTCTTGGAGTGGCATAGTAGTTCAAGGGTCATGGTATTGGGAGAGGTTTTTGCCCTAGCAGAATGCCAACATCTTGTGTTCTTGTCTCTTTGTTTTGGTATCTATTTGATGAACTAAATAAGGCACACTCTAATAATAATAAGTGAAGATCAGAATAAGAAGAAAATTGAAAAACACCTCAAAAATAGTTATCATGCTAAGAATAATATCATTAACTACATTAGCCCTAGATTCTTCAACATGGTATCGGAGCTAAGGTTTTGAAGTCAAAGGAAGGGCAGAAAAAGAGACATAGAAGGATCAACCTTCATGAAGGGCATCAAAACAAGTTTAAGGGTTTTGTCAAGATTAAAGAATCAAGTCTACAACAAGCAGTATACAACATTAAGGTAACCCCACATCAAGAACTTGTGTCTCCACGTCACCATCATCAAAAGACCACCAAGACTCTCATCAAGATATCTACAAATCTATGAAACTCAAAGGACCTCAAAATGAAGATCTTATCATCTTGGAAAATATTTAAGCAGTCCATACCTACCCTACAAAAGAAGGCATTCTCATCTTCAAGGTTATAATCAAGCAAGGATCATCTCCTTATCCAAGAAGAAGTTCATCCAAGGAAGAAACAAATCATCCCTATCAAAAGGGGCAACCTTTTTCTATTAAGAAAAGGCTTTCTCATTTGAAAGAAGATCATCCAAGAAGAATCCCTCATATATATTCTTCAACCATCATCAAAGAATCAAGGTGAAGATTTCATCTTCACGTGACAAGTAGGTATCTTTTCAATTTATAAACTTGGTTAAATGACTTCATGATTGCAAGGACATCTATAGGTTGGATGGGTGAGCAATATTCCTTGCATGAAGAAGGAGGATAGACACATTCCTATAAATAGATGAAGTCATCAAAAAGGTCTCCTCTAAATTCATGGAAAGGGATACTTATGAAATATCCCCTCATACAGAAATATTGGAGACATCAAAGAAAAACTCACTCTTAGAATGTGTAATGAAAAAGGTCACATGGAATCTGATCTTCATGAAAGTAAAAGGGTATCAAGGGATGTAGGATATCTTCATAATATCCCATCTACAAGATGTACAAAGGAAGATAATCATCATCACTCTAACTAATAGGCAAGGTAACAAATGTCCATGAATAAGAAGGTTATGTCATTCAACATGTCCATGAATAATAAATTCTGATTGAAAGCTAATAGGAATGGAATCTGTGAGGAAGGAAGAGATTGTGAGATATACAACCATGATGAAGGCAATCAACATCCAAAATACCAAGAAGATTTGACTAGGAAATATCACGGAAAGATATGGAGACTCTGATGAAAGTCTAAAAAAGATGAAGACCCTTGACAATGGATATCTTTGGGAGATGTGTCAATATGTCTGCAGGATGATGATACCTACAAGAAGGTGTTATGATGAAGGGCCATCTCGTAAGGTATGATTTAATTTAATATGATGTTTTGATTTCTTGAATAATATACGGATAATGCAGGGCTACTCGAACAAGAGTTTTAATTACAAGTACAACTAGAATTGATGTGGTGGATGGAAGAAGGATGATGAGAAAGAAGTAGTCATATAGTGAAGGTTCCAGATATGAAGAAGGCCACTTTCCATGAAGAAAGGAATGACATGATGAACTAAGGAGGAAAGTGATCGATGGTTGTTTCCCTACAAGGAAGAAGCTCAACTGGTTTTCATGACATCAAGGAGAGAAGGTGATCAAGTAGCTGAAGGATCCACGAAGAAAGAAGTTGTTGATGCATAGAAGATTCCCTATCTAAGAGGGAGATCTGACAGGTCCCTGATCAAGAGGGAGCTTGGATTGGATCACCCTTAATTAAAAAGGAGTGACAATTGTGTTTTTCTATTTCATGTATCATGCACTAGACGAGGACTAACGATTGTAAGTCTAGGTGAAGGCCGTGAAGAGAACTGAGGACACATGATATCCTCCCTAGTTGAGAGGGAGAGATAGAGACAACATTCTTGTCTTCACTTTGGAAGAGAGAATGGAGGATTGGGTAATCATCTGGCATCCAACGCTCTTTGAGGATGTGTAGGGAATCCAAGACAAGAGTAGGCAAGAGGACCGATATTCTTTTGAGGGTTGGGAACCCAAGATAAGAATAGTCCTAGAAGGTCATATTCAGTGAATGACCAAGTGGGCATCTACTTGAGAGACAATGATGAAGGTGTCTATAGTCATTGGTCTCGCCAACATTGTGCTCTGATCTAATGAGAGATAGAGCTTCAGTCAAGGCCTTGCTGTGGAAATAATGTTGTTTACTATGATGCTATACATATGGGTTACCAATCTGGTTCTTCTTATGAGAAATTCTTTAGATTGAGAATGACCAAGTACCATCATGAATACCTCCCTAGTTAAGAGGGAGTGTTGAAGAAAGTGTAACTAGGTTTGGTCTTAATGACATTGATTTTTGTAAACAAGAAAAATGAATTTATTAATTATGCCTTACTATAATGGTTTCATGAGAAAGAGGTTTATTTTATAGATGGCTTCCATTGAGAGAATTATGATGTCAAAGAGTCAATGTCATGCTTTATGTAATGTATATGAGTCAACCTTGAGTCTAAATCAACCCTCTAAGACAAGCACAATCTTGTTGAAGAATGCAACAAGCTAAACGATGAAAAGAACAGTCAAGTCAGCCAGCAAAACAACATAAATAATAGCCATGTCGGCTCAAATGAAGTGACACAACATTTCACACTCATGCCCCCACTGAACTTCGCAGAAAGTACAAATAGAAATCTTGGACTAGCTTGTAACTCCGGATGGGTATAGGAATTGAAGGAGGATAGAATATCAATGATAGTTACAATGATAACTTTAGATACCTCCATGAAATCTCAGACAAGTAATATAGCACAGGAAACTCGGATGAAAACAGAGTTACGATATTTCAGTTGGAGAAGGACTCTAAGATTCTCATATGGGCATTACAGAGGTATATACTATCTCATAGTCTCAGCATAAGTATAAGAAGGATCTCAATACTCTGTCTCAACATATATACTATAAACACAGTCACAGTGATCATTGTCTTACAGTCTTAGAGTATTCATGAAGAAGAGGATCTCAATCATCATACAATCTCAACATATCTTCTAGATACAATCATGATCCTAGTCACAATCATGGTCTAGGCAACAAAGATCTTGGTGTTAGTGAAGCAAGGTGCAATAATGATGTAATAATAATAATGGTGTTGTAGAGATGAATTCCGTGAGAAGGCTGCAATGATCTAGGTGAAACAATGATGAAGCAGTAGGGATGATGATCTCAACAACAACGAAGAAGAGGATTGATGTCTTGGTCTTGGAGTGGCATAGTAGTTCAAGGGTCACGATATTGGTATTCATCAATTGGAATCTCTTTAAGAAGAATTTTTGTGTGGGTTTTCCTCTCCAAGAGGGAGATTTTTTTGCCCTGGCAGAATTCCAACATCTTGTGTTCATGTCTCTTTGTTTTGGTAGTTATTTGATGAACTAAAGAAGACACACTCTAATAATAATAAGTGAAGATCAGAATAAGAAGAAAATTGGAAAACACCTCACAACTAGTTATCATGTTAAGAGTAATCTCATTAATTATATTAGCCCTAGATTCTTCAACATAAACAAAGATCATAACCACGGGTTTGAAAGGTAAGGACATTGCAAGTACTAGTTCTTCAAATTGTCTCAATGCTACTTGATATGAAAAAACAAGAATAGAGCTTTTCCACATTAGATTCATTTCAAAACATGCCAAAATAGATACACTATTTGATGTGGTTCAGGAGGTGTAACAAAGAGCTATGGCCAAGATTTTTGTTTGTTTGTAAAAAATTAAATGATTAGAGCTAAAATAAATGTTCAAAAATGAAAGAGGGGTGAACTCTTTTATCATATTCTCTGTTGTGTGTTTCAGACATGCTTATTTTGTCTCTATTTGGTTGTAGATATTCTTTAAATTCACTTGTTTTTATTTGTTTAGTAAATTGATTCTATACCCAAAACACTTAATTTTCACTTGCAAATTGTTAAAAATTTTCAAGTTTACATATCCAAATCAAGGATAATGCAAGAGGTGTAACAAAGAGCTATGGCCAAGATTTTAGTTTGTTTGTAAAAAATTAAATGATTAAAGCTAAAATAAATGGTCAAATGGAAAGATTTAGTGATGCAATGGTGGTTGGTGTCATCTATATGTTCCTTAGACACAATCTTTAAAGGATTGCCCAATTTAACCAATGTAAACTTTTCCACAAAAGGAAAAACATTGTAATATACATTTATTATAAATATACAAAAATATTAACATATTCAAATTCATTCTTGGGGGTATTTTTAATGTATTTTCACTATATTATCATGCTACTAATGATTATGTAAGGATTTTTTGGTTCTCCATTGGAAAAGAACATGAAGTTTGTATCACATTTCATTATGACTTGAGGTATACTTTTCAAAATAACGTTTGGGTTAGGATTCAATACTTTCTATATGTGTATTGAATATTGCATCATAATGACATATTAAGTGTATCAAAATATAAAAGTTTAGCATCATATTGACATCATCTATGTTTCAAAAACATAAATTTTGCATCATGTTAGGTTATTTTTTGTTCGTTTAAAAAATTGATAGTAAATGGATCAATAGAGAGGAGGAGGTAGAAAGGATCAACAAGGCCAAGGCTTAAGGACTAGTTAGGTCTATAGCCATCTTCTCGATTGTGGTGCTTTTAGATTTCAATGGCTAAAAAGATAATGCAAGAGGTGTAACAGGGGGCTAAGACAAAGATTTTAACTTGATTGTAAAAAGTTCAATGATTAGAGCTAAAATAAATGCTCAAAGATTTAGTGATGCAATTGTGATTGGTATCATCTATATGTTCCTTGACACAATCTTTAAAAGATGGCCCAATTTAACCAATAGTAAATAAACAAAAATATTAACAAATCCAAATTCAAATCGCTAATACTGTTATACTATATATTAAAAAAAAGTTACAAAACATTATACTCAAAACATATAAAGCATATATAAATCCTACTAACTATAATCTAAAAACATTGCACCAGGTTGGCCGATAAAACATTGTACTCAAAACATATAAATCATATATAATCTTATTTACTACAATCTAAAAGCATTGCACCAGGTTGGCGGATAAAACATTGTACTCAAAACATATAAAGCATATATAAATCTTACTAACTATAATCTAAAAACATTGCATCAGGTTGGTGGATGCAATCACAACTTCTGCTACAGTACATAGCTCTGTGAAAGAAATAACCACACTTGTATTTGCCAAGTAAGAATCCAATCCTTCGTGGAATTTGTGACTTTAACGCATAAGTTATGACTGCTGAAGTTCTTGGCAATCTAGTCCAATTTCAGTGAAGGCTGCAATAAGTTTAGGAACGATTTTAAGTAATATAAGCTTGAAGCCAGCAGAAGTAGCATCCTGATTTTCAGACTCGTCTCCAACAATAGTACAATCCTCTGATAGTGATCCAACTGGAGCCCCATTGATATAAGCATCACACGCACGAAGAATACAGCGACAGCGTTTTTGAAAATGCTCTTTAACAAACATCTCAAAATGGTGCACAGATGAGCATAGCATCTGTCAAATCAATGCAGAGTTTATATATTACAAGTTCGAACAACCAGAAAAATATTTGTTCCAGTACACTTCATGAGTACATCGTATTCTCATGAACAATTGGGTTACAAAATTTGTTACTTTGCAACTTCCTACTACTCAAAAGAAAGAAGAAAGCAATATTGAAAACTGAGAAGACAAAAGACAAAAATAGCGAAAGGCAAAATTGAAGGAAATATGACTGCCCAGAATAGCGTTTCCCTATTAGTGAATATTCAAATATCATGAACTCATTTAATAAACCAGTGAAAAGCTGTATTAGTGAATGTTCAAATATCATGAACTCATTCGTTTAATAAACCAGTGAAAAACAGACAGGCTGCATGGCTTGGGAGTTACCTGGTAAGTGTTTTTCGAGATTGTTCCATTCTTGTTGAATTTTTTTCATCCATTTCCGCTTATGGATGAAAAATGTTCAAAAATTTCAATCATGCCCCCCAAAAAATCACTAAACGGAATGAGAAAAGCATGCCCTTTGATAAATGTACCTGTATTGTTTCATTCCGATAAAAGTGATCCATAGCGTCACTTATACTATAAGAAAGGATAGTACTTCAGCAGAATGAAAATACATTCCTATGTCACTATAAGGAAACAAGAAAATAACATACCTTTGACAAGAAAATAACATACCTTTGACACTGTTCCGTCTGCCCATGCTACCTCTATGTCTCCATCTTCAACACCTATGACGTTACCAATACAGGATAGATAAGATTCTTCAATATTCTTGTCAACCTCTGCCTTTTGTGTTTTCTTCAGAGCTTTTTGGTTTGTAGATAGATCTGCAGTCTCAAACACCGGAGAGTGACGACGTATAACGATGGCCGCAACACAGTAGTTATAATCTAGATGGTATGCAAGCTCATACACACTCACTAACTCCTCTCCATCAAATTTTAGTGTATCTTGGGGACAATCCACAGCTTTCAACCACCTTACTGTTGCTATGCGTTCTTTTGAATCCACATTTTTCACGATTCCTACCTCGTCGTCTTGATTCAGAAGCCTCGCCATCATCATCGTCCGAACCTTTTTCTACTACATATTGTTCAGGAAAGAAGTCATGATCCCCAGGATCTTTGATGGTATTCAAGGTTGTAGAATCTACACCATATGTCCTTGTACCATCTTGCCATATGACATCTACCCTAGTCCGTTTATTGCCCACAAATAGCACATTTTCTTTTGTGTGGGCAACAGTGTCCTCTGTGGCAGGCATAGTAACTTCTAACATTCTCCTTTCAGATGCTGGAAGCAGACACCAGTCGCCTAGCTGCCAAAAAAGGTATGAAAAATAAGACAATAACTGTAGCTCTTTAGGGTCCTGTTTCTCTGCAGGAGTCAGGGAATTGCAATCAAGATTTGCTGCAGCAACCCAATCCACGGAAACTAATCCCACTTCCACATTGCCTACTATACCTTCCTCGTTACTTTTTTTCCATGTACCAGACAACCATAGAGCATTCTCGAAAACTACCGATGAACTGCCCTGGACACGCTGCCCTGGAAAGTAAGGATAACGGTGATTAGCGGGGATTGGAATAAGGCTGTCGGGTTCGGCCTTCATTACTTTACATTTTGATCCGTCATCAAATAACACAGTCACATTATCAACCACTTCATGGACTCTTCCCACCCAAGGTCCATGAATGACATAATCACCAAGCATAAACGCCCTTATTCGCTGAAGATCTCTACTGGAAATGTTTCTTATAGAATTAACTGATGTGGGAGTTAACAAATCTACTGTAACATCCACGTTAACCACGATGCCTCTCTGTCCAGATGGATCTGAAGCCGTTGCCACAATATCACCGTGGGAGATCGCCCTGTCAATCACCTCAAGCTCGTCGGCTATCTCCGTACTCTCAGAAAAATTGGTCCAAAAAATCCGTGCACAGTCTTCTGGAATAGACTCGTCTTCCTCTTCATATTCACTGTCATCCTCCTCTGAATCAGAATCCTCTGCAACTTTTATTACAATCCCAATTAAACCGCTGTGTTGTACAGATTGGACTATATCTTGTGCGTGAACACTTACACCAGATTGCTTTGTTTGAACTTTTCGGAAAAGTCCTGCTGAATCGCATATAGAGTTTTCTTCCCAAAAATTTCCGTGCAATGAAGCATCGTTACCGGGTGAGCTATCTGTGGATTTGGATGCATTGCTGTCTTCATTACGGTATGTGTCCTCCATTCGAATGCTTGCTTGTTAACAAATTGCTGAAAGAGAAGGCCCAACAGTCAGGAGGACTGACTGGGCAGTCAATGTGATTATAATGGACAGAATGAAATAACTCGTTCGATTTTGATTTGCAAAACTTTTCTTCCTTTCTTGTAATAATGGTTGGATGTGATTTTTTGACCAGAGTCTCGCGTCTTTATAGGTCACCATGGGGACATCGACTCTTTGCATGGGTGCATGTCGGTTAATTAATGTCCTATAAATATTTGTAGGCTATGCGGTTTAGTAGCGGTTTATTTAAAAATAATGATTAATTATATACTTTTAAATGTATTTAATAAATAAAATATATTATTTTCTATTTTAATTTTACATAAGTTTTTATTTTCTGTATTTTTAGTAAAATAGATAGGGTTATGTTATATAAATATAAGAATTAGATGAATATTTTTATGGTTGAGAGATGGAGCTAAGAAGTTTTAAAGTTTGTCAAGATGTCAAACCCACGTGTGAGCATGCAACTTTCTACCCTCGGGGAATCCAAGGTTTCGCTTTTGGATTTTTCAGTTTACATGTGTGGATGCGGTTCTAGGTAACAGTAGAGGGTTTTTACAAAGGTTTGAGCATATTAGAAGGTGATTTGAGGGGGTTTTATTGCATTAAAATGGATGGTCGTGCTAATTTAGACCCTAATCCAAAGGATATTATGGTTATTTGGGGTCTTGAACCCACTTAGCAAAATTTGGCAAAAGTGCATTATTCATCTAGCATATTGCCTACAAATAAGGATGACACATTAGCACCAATGTCCCTGGATGTAGTTTTTGGTTCCTTGGATAGGCGACAAGTGGATTCTAAGCAGTCGAATATCTGGGGCATGGGAACGGCTCAAGAAGTGAGTAATCCTAGCCAGTTTCCAACAAAAGCACTAAATGGAGTACCCTTTTTGGGTAATCTGGAACAAGCTCCCCCAAAGTTCTCATAAACCCTTGTATCAGATGTACCTCAACGTCAGCTATCTGGAGGGCTCAATGATATTGTTTGAAGCAGTGGGGTGGTAAGTTTCAATGACATCAATCCTCTTCTATCTCCATGGGTTTCTACGGCTAGATATTTTTTGCCAAAATCTAGTGAGGGTTTGTCCTTGAATGAGATTTTCTTGCAAGATGATTTGGCCCTGTCACATTCTCAAGGGCCTGAGCTAATTTTCTCAGCGGGAGTCATTGATGGTACGGTCTCGACAATATTCGAGTTGATTATTTCAGGGCATAGGGCCCCCTTATCTCTGATTAAATTGAGGTGTTTCAGGAAGGATGGAAGGAAAGGATATCCCATGACAGTGTGTCGGGGCTTCCTCCTGAGCTGGTTATGTTGGCATTCCTAGGTGGGAGTGTGCAAAAATGAGTGGATTCGGATGACGCCTCTTTGGGGGTTCAACCTCAAGAGTTTGGAGTAGCTAATGCGGGTGGAACTCCCACAGTTGATAAAGGTTTGGCCACCCACCGAGAAGGTGATACTAGGGGTTCTGAATCCTAGAATCCGAGTAGCCAAAATATGGCTCGAATCAACAACTGGTCGATAGGGCCATAGAGACTAATAATGGTGAAGTTTATAAGGTGGGATTAAAACAAAAGAAACAAAAGTGTAGTCGTCCAAAGGCAGATGATAGGAACATGCCACTTGGTGAGGACATTCAATTTGACTCAACTATGGAAGTATCAGAGCACATTCTAGTACACCGAGCGAAAGGGCACTCTTTCAGAGTGAGCGAAATATATGCATGGATCAAGAAGACATGGGACGTATCTTTGGCGAAAATGGTCCAAGTAATAATCTTGGCTCTTGGTTGGTTCATGCTCCAATTTTAGTCAGAAGGCAGTGGAAAAAGACTTGGCTCAACTGGAAATTCTTGTGGATAATGAGGCAGGTTCAGGTTTAGGGGCGAAAGATCAACGGGAGGAGAAACTGGAGGTGCAAGAGGCAAGCATCAAGAAAGCTCAATCTTCTCCTCTCGTGGGTACTTGTGTTTCTCCCTTTCCCTGTTCTATATCTCATTTGGAGGTTGTTGTCAGGCCAGGCAGTAACTCCACAAAACAAACAACTGATTCGTATATTATTTCATAGGTAGGTCATTGTTATATACAATAGGGAGTGATTGTTCAGTTCATCTCCCGATGACTGTTCACATTCCTAATTTAATTATTTACATAAAATTCCCCCAATCATGAAGAATAGGTGTCAACATTCCCCCCCTTAATCTGAAGGGAT
>APFE030353211.1:0-11594 GCA_000404065.3 Pinus taeda
TTGAAATGTCCTTACTTGGTGAACTTACTTATTTTCTTGGTCTACAAGTACAACAAACAAAAGATGGTATCTTTCTTTTACAAACCAAATATCTCAAGCAGATCTTGAAGAAGTACGGAATGGAAGATTCTAAACCAATATGTACTCCAATGGTAACAAGATGTAGTCTTAGTTCTAATGATGAATCACCGACAGTAAACCAACCAACATAAAAATCTATGATTGGAATTTTTCTTTATCTAACAAGTACTAGACCTGATATCATGCATGCAGTAGGAATTGTTGGAAGGTTCCAAGCAAATCCAAAGGAATCACATCTCCAGGAATTCAAAAGAATTTTCAAATATCTTCAAGGAACAAAGGAATTTGGACTATGGTATCTTAAAGATACAAACCTTACTCTTCATACATATACAAATGCAAATTGTGCAGGAAATGTTGATGATCGAAAGAGTACTAGTGGAGAAGAATTTTATATGGGTTCACGGTTGGTGTCTTGGTTTAGCAAGAAACAAAGTTCGATTTCCTTATCTACAGCTGAAGCAGAAGATGTGGCTGCTGCATCTTGCTGCACACAACTACTTCGGATGATGCAAACATTGCAAGACATTCATATCACATGTACTCCACCCATCTCCATTCTATGTGATACTACAAGTGCCATCATTATTTCGAAAAATCCTTTCATGCACTCTAAGACCAAGAACATACCCATTAAGTACCATTTTCCACGAGAACAACTGCTTGAAAAAATGGTCAAATTGGAGTATGTTCCCTCCAAAGAATGGGTTGTTGATATATTCATTAAACCGCTTCCCAGAGAAACATTTGAATATCTTAGACAAAAGTTGGGAGTAGTTGTTGCATCATCCTGCTATTAAATCTAGTTTTCAGAGGAAGGTTATTATATGCGGGTTTCATGAAGTATAGTCGCGTATACATGTGGGTTTATGTGGCTTAAGAAGCGTATATTTTTTTTTGACAGAAAAACATTGGGTAAAACTCTGATATGGGTGCTCTGTCTAATATTTATGATTATAGTTTGATGATATGCTTTGTTCATTGATTTCCATCTATTTGACAAAGATGCCTTGATGAATGACTTGTTGACAATGCACAGGTAGCATAGGTTCAGGGGGGGAATTAGCCTTCATTTTTGGCATCATGGTTGCTCAGTTCAACTATGGCTTCAGATACTTATATCATTTGTTGCATAAGTCATGTAAAGATCTAGTGTGTGATATGACTTCTTCTGTCATGGTCTATGTTTGAATGAGTCCTATTGGACATATGATGTAATTTGTATCCCCACTTTGCATGGGATGGATGATGTAATAATTGTTGTATTTCTATTATGTATAAACAATTGGTATATCCCCACTTGGTTGGGTGGATGTGTTAAATATGGTGTATCCTCACTTGATTGGGTGATTGATGTATGTGTAAGTCATTGGTCATAGGGAGGTCATACTCACTTAGTTAAGTTATAGAGTCATGTTATTCTTTTGAAACATATCTTTGTAGACTCGACATGTGCTCAGGAGGAGCATTGACAGCATAATGTATATCAAAGGGGGAGAATAGCTTGGTCTTCCCTTTGCCCTTGATGTCAAAGGGGGGAAGTATTTTGGTGCTGCTTGTTATCTCTAACAGTTTCTACATTCTGCAGTAATCAACACTAGCATGGTTCCCATCAAGTCCAAAAGGAGAGATTGTTGATATTATGATAAAAGTGTTGTTCTTGATGGAAACTCACTCATAGGTCAGTTCAGTTTTGATGAAAGGCAACCCACAAGCTAACAGGTCTATTCAAATGTAATTGGGCATTGGTATAGAAGAACAGGAAGATGTAACTATAGTCTACTAATCAAAATGAAGAAGTTGAAGGTAAAGGATGGTGAAAAGTAGTTTAAGATGTATACACAGGTCCACTTAGTCAAAACAATGTATACACACTGATTCATAGAAAAAAAAGAGCGTATACACATACACGCACTTTCATAAGAAGATGAGTGTGTATATGTTGGAAAATCAAGGAAATTCAAGAGGAGACAATACCACAGGTCAATATCATGGTATTATCCAACAATATTGAGTGGAGTAATGAATATTTGATCCCATCCAAGGATACCATGGGTCCAAAGAGGTTTTGGTCCAAGGTATTGAGAAAGGCCTAAAACTGTATAAAGAGGAGAAGATCATAAGCCCAAGGTGTGCAAGTGAAAGGCTAAGGAATACTTCTATTTGAAGTATATTTTATGTTGCAGGGGCTATGTTTGTGATTTGATCTGAAATATTTTGTGCACCTTGAATTCAATGTTGGATCAAGATCATGACACCTGAAATGACTTATCATTGAATGATCTGATATTGGTTGGGCTAGATCTAATTATGTATACCTGTTCTATTCTTTAAATATCATGATCTGGGTTTGCCTGAAGTCCAAAATAACAACAAAGTTATAAGTAAGTATTTGTAGATCTACACACTGGTTCGTCTAAGCAAAATAACGTGTACATGTAGGTTATACTCTTCCAAGTAGTGTATACAAAAGAAAAGCCTATTATTCAGATCTGACTGATCTATCTGATCAGTTCTCTTGTTTTACTGTTGTCTGTCAATGAAGCTTTCTTAGATTTAAATGTAAAAATGAATGGATAAGAAGTTTGGTATCTGATTTATTGATTGTATAAGTGAGAAGTGTGATCTTTGTTACTACCTGTGTAAAGCTCTATAAATTGACAACAAATGTTCAGTATATTGCTAGTTGATATAGACTTGAATCAAAATTTTTATGTTTTAGTAGTTTTGAAGGTATACGTAGGTTTGATTAAAGGAAGTAGCATATACACATAGGTTGGGTTCAATAAAGTAGCATATACATTCTAATGCATGATTTTTGAGGTTGCAGCTGGTTTTGAATGATAATGTAGGTTTCTAGGTTCAACACAGTGTTCTAGTGACAGTGATCTGACTATTCAGATTAACTAATTATTGGTTGATGTAGTTTGAAAGTTTTGATGCGTCCAATATTAAAATTTGATGAAACAAGTTCTTCATGTGCATTGTTATGTGCTAAGAGCATCCATTTTGAAAATTTATGAAACGTGGTCCCTTGAGGAAGAGAGAAGGTCGTAGCCTTTTGTAGGCATGCACCTACGTACTAGTAAACACACTGGCTAGTACAAGATCTAGGGGGTTGTAGCTCCCTTCCAGTAGAAGCTGGAAAATGGGAGAAGGTTGTAGCCTTTTGTAGGTGGGTGCCTGCATAATGGTATGAGTCTGCACCAGTACAATATTGTAAATAGTTTTTCTTATTATTAAAAGAAGATAGAGATGACAGCAATAGGTAGTTTTCACCCACATTGGGTTTCCACCTCAAATCTTGGTGTTCATGTGTTTTTCTTATGTGTGGGTTTATTCTGTTTTTACTGGACTATTTAATAAGTTACTAATGCACTGGTTAAATATCAACACATGATAAATTGATTAAATCACAAGTTCTTTGGGTATATGCTAGTTTCTCTAATCACAATAGCGTGTACACGCTAGTTCACTTCGTAGAAGTAGCGTATATAAATATGTTTGGGAAATGGAAAAGTATTAATATGATAATACTGATTCACCCCCCCCTCAGTATTATTTCCAACATAGGACTCTTTGGATATATTTGGATCTTTGATACCAATAAGGGTTTCTTTATTGGATTCCCTTTTCATTGCTATGTTGCATAGTGCAGTTGAATGATGTTCTGCATTGTAGGGCCATGAACGATTCAATCTACTAAACAACGATTCTATGGTGGTTTTCATTTGTTTAAAACTATGGGTTTCAACTCAGTATTTTAAGATTTAGGATTTTCACATCTCAAAGTTTTTAAAGTTTAAAGTGTCGGCATCATATGGTCTGTTGACTATCTGTAGTAGGGAGGTTCTTTCTAATTGGTGGTTTTTTCTTTGAATATTGTTAAAGGGGTTTTAATATTATTCTTGAGAAGAAAAGTATTTACGACAGATTCAAAAAGGGGGTCACATTTTTTAAAGCAAGTTCTGGGGTTGTATTTTAAAAAAGAGGGAGAGGGGTTGTTTTTTTTTTTAATTATATTTTTCAATAGAGGGAACCCATACATGTTTTGAGAGAACCCTTCTCTAGATCTGAAGATAGATATATTTTTTTTTAATCAATTGTTGGAAGACAAAGTTTATTTTGAGGTTGACCTATCAAGATGAATAAATAGATGGCAAAGACATATCTGAATGAGAGAAATAAACTCAACGGATCCAATTACTCTATTTGAAAATTTCAGTTGTAGACCCCGTTGAAGGGGAAAAATGCATGGGTGATTGCAAGTAGTGATGAGTTGAAGCCAACCCTAGCTACAAGCGGAATAACAACAACAATCGAGGACTGGGAAAAGAGGGAGAGCAAAGCAAAAGTGTTGTTAAAATTGTCAGTGAAAGATTGTATTATCCCTCACATCCGTGAATGTAAATCAAAAAATGACATTTGGAAAAACCTCACGGACCTGTACGAGATCAAAAACACAAATCACCTGCTATTTTTGAAGAGAAAAATTCTCTCCATGAAAATGGAGGAGAATTAATCAGTGGTTGCTTTCATCTCTCGAATTAAGGAGCTCAAAGATAAGCTAGGCGACATAGGAGAGACAATGTCAAACACTAATCTTTTCACAATTACCATGAGTGGTATGACAGATGACTATCAAATGTTTATCACAGGCTTGAGTGCAAGAGAGAAAGTCCACAATTTTGAAGAATTAACAGGGATCCTATTGCAAGAGGAAGAGAGGCACATGTATTTGAAACCTTAGAGTTTTGGATTGCAGATTACTGTGGGGTGGTTTCTGAGAAGAGTTCGGATTTACCACAGTGCTCATCTTTTTTATTTACCACAGTGCTCATCTCTCGAATTATCCTGATGATGAGTCTGGTTTTAGACTCGAAATGTTGATATAAAAAAGATGAGCACTGTGGTAAAACCTTAGAGTTCATATCTTGCTCTAATGATGAAGAAGAAGACCTTCGGAGGGAAGACAAGTGCATGCAAGAAAGGCAGAACTATACCAAAAATAAAACCACCTCAAGGTATGTCATCAACCAGAAGTGATTCAAGATCCAAATGTTTTTATTGTGGTAGACTTGGTCACATTGCTAAAAATTGCCATAAGAATAAGTTTGGTGAAGGTCACCATAGACGAGCATGTAGAACATTTTGGTGATGAAGATCAGAATCAAAATCTCAGATTGTTTGTATCTAATTCTACGTTCTCTATTGAGGATGATGAAGCAGAAACTTGGTTTGTGGACTTAGGAGCTTCCACTCACATGACATGTAACATAAACTGGTTTGAGAATTTTGAAGAAACTGACAGTGGTGTGTTAGGTAGCGAAGGTCCCATGTAATAGTTTTGGGGCATAAAGCCTATAAGTTAGGATAATCGTATTGTAAATATTTGAAATATGTGGAGCACGAAATGTAATAGGTCGAGTCAAAGGGTTGTTCACCCAATAAATAGTATAGAATAATAGGAAGTAAGTCGGCCTGCACTTGGTACGCAGACTAGGGGAATGTATAAATAGAGCGTGGTTCTAGGGGAAAAAGGCAGCTCTATTGTTGATAGATCTAAGTGCTATGGGTTTGTAAGGAAATTAATCTCGGTGTCTGTAAAGTACAAGTCGAGGGTGTTGGTGGGTAGGTAGAGGCTCTGTAGCTATGTTCGCATAGGCCTGGTAGAGTCTGCAGCTATGTGTGCGGACCCTTGTAGTTGAGTACGCAGGGTAGATCTGGTTGTATTGATGACAAATTTGAATAAAGATAAGTTGGTTTTGAAATACTGTGTTGATTCTAAAATAGTGTGGATCTAGTTAATTTATTGTTGATTTATCTGTTTGATTTATGTGCTTATGCTTATATTATGAGTTTATGAAAATCTATAACTTTAATGGGTGCACAAATGGGTTATCTCTATTAAATGTTTGCTTAAAGACTATAAGAAGTAGATCTGATCTGTACCAAACTCAGTAATAACAAATATTAAGGATTTGGCCTATTTCAGATCTGCACGAAAGTAGAGTGGCGCAAGGCCACAGAACAACGTGCGAACCTTCCAGACCACATCAAGACATCCTAAGGATGTGGAAACCTAGTTCTAGCACCCTCCCCTACTACCTCAGGTGATACCTCAGTCTGCGCTCTGCAGACTATTGCCGAAAGGGTCGATAGCTGCGGGATTTCTTTTGCTAAATAACTCTTCCAAACCTGGGTCAGGCCCATATAAGCCAACAAATGGTTCCATTTCCAGGAATGGGATCTGCCTGAGGGATGTTTGATGTCAGAACGCTGGAATCCTAAGAAGAAAGATTTGGGGCGGTACAAGTTCATAGAAGGTCCTAGTGCACCGATGCGCAAACTCAAAGTTAGACATGAGGAGTGTGATTGAGTTGCCAGTATTCAAAGGAGTAGGAAGCAAAGATCCAAAAAAAATTTGGTTCATGGTGTTGTTAGTATAGGAAGCGCACGGAGTTACGAAGGACAACATCAAAAGGGCTACCCTGGTTTGCTCGCTGCAGGACCGCACACTGACATGGTATATAAAGTACTCAATCGATCACTCGAATGCAAGGATAGCAGAGATTTGTGCTGCATTGAAAAACTAATTTAGCTAGCCAAAATTAGAAACACAACTGATCATAGGGTTCAAGGAGATCGCGATGATGCCTAGTGAAACTCTGTAGGATCTAGATTAGAAATTGAAAAGTACAATCTGCGAAGCAAACATGACGTTGTCAGATGCACAGCACTGTGCATGGTTTGTGGTGTCACTGACCCCACATCTAAGGACAATGCTGTCATAGCAAAAGATCTCAAACTAGGTTGAATCATTAGACACAATGATGGGGTTGCATGAAACTCTAATTCAAGATCCGGGGTTGGGAGTTTAGCAAATCCACGCGCAAATACAAAACCTATGTTTAGAAAAGGTGGCCTGGCCAAAGGTCCGAGAGGAAGTGTGGTGTATAAAGTGTAGAAGCCAAGGTCACGATAAGGATCACTATCCGGATTTTGCGAACTATGTGACAACGGGGGGACCAACGCCATTATGGCTAGAGGCACAAGTAGGGTCGAGCACAACACCTTTTCTCTGGTGCGTAAACTATCAGGTGGGAGGAAAGCACAACACAGACAACTGCCATCTACTACCAAAATTTAACGAGATCCCCCAATAGTTATTTTGCAACTTTTGTAGATCAGTGGGGCATGAGGAACGAGACTGCCGTAGTTATCAATTATTAATGCACTGGTCACCTACCTACAGAGTGCAGACTGAAGTGTGAGGTCAGGATCCAGCCACGACGATAGTGCATGGTGGGTTCCAGGGACGTGGACAAGGATGGGGAGGAATGGGGCTAGCAAGGGGTCACGGGCAGCTAATTTATTACAACTGTAGATGACCAGGACACTACGTGTGGGATTGTACCAACCCGACCAGAATATCGTGTCTGTACTGTGAGCTGTTTGATCATGAAATGATAGGTTTCCCCACATTGGTAGCACAGATACAAGAGGAGAGGGCAGCGCAACCAATGATGATGTAGAATGTCCAAATGATGAGGTCCGAACTGTGCAAGGAAGACCCCAACATAAACATGGTACTCACAAGTGGCGCAACTACAAGGTAGGATAAGAGGAAAGTGACCAAAGATGATGCTGGGGTTCGCAAGAAAATAGATCTGGAAGCTAGGGAGAGCTTCGCGGAAGTCTCTACCCCAAATAGTAAGGATCAACTTGAGTCGGAGAGGGATCCCTCAATGCTGACTACCTTTTTAGAGACATGTATGAAATTTCTTCACGACAATCGGGGGGTTAAAGGATTACAAGAATTGATAACTATATATGTAGGGTCGGGGGAACCTCGCGTGGTCTGAAAATTAGGAAAACAAGCGTCGCAGACTGGGCGATAAATGTGACTAATGGCGCATATTGACGACTTTGAGATGGATTAGATCATTTTGGACTTGGGCTCAGATGCAAATATACTACCTAAACAGACTTGGGAAGGCATGGGAAAACCCACACTACATTGGTCTCTTATTCAATTATAGTTGGTGAATCAACAGAAGATTCTGCCCATGGGAAGACTGTAAGGAATTACAGTAGATATAGAAGGCGTGAGCACCCAAACGAACTTTGAGGTAATAGAAATCATGGATGAAAGCAACCCTTATCTTATGTTGTTAGGGATAGACTGGGCCACTGATATGAATGGGGTTATTAACTTAAAGAAGCGGGAAATGATATTTGAAAAGAAGTCACTCCATGTAGTCATTCCACTAGACCCGGCTGAAGGACCACGTTACACTGAGCCTGTGTGCGATGAAGGAAGTGATGATGAATTAAACTGTATCTACAAAATTACCACACAAAATCAAGAGTGGGTCAATCTGACTGTGGGAGGAAGAATATTGTGGGTGCGTGAAGAATCTTACACCGAAGATTCAGATGAGGAAGGCGAGTAGTGGCATAATTGGTTGAACGAGGTAACCACGTTAAACTACAATATGATGACTAATTCGTTGTATTGCGTCAAAGCTCAGGACTGCAAATTGTTAATGTATGATGGGCTCATAGCAGGAGAAGAATTCCTAACCAAATGCGAAAGCGTGGTTCCATAGCCCCAACAATTTGATGCGTTGCAATGGACATTGTGTGGGATGCCTATGCGTTGGTGGCGCACACATGAAGGAACTTTCGACGATTGTCACAACTACAAGTACATGATGCAAATAAGATTTGGGAACCTTGAACTATGAATAACTGAGAAATACAATGGATGTGATGACCTGCGCATGCACCTTACCAGATGGGTCCAAGCCTATGGAGAAGAGCCTCAACCGATGTGGGTACACTTATTTTATCATACCCTAGATGTCATTCCAAGGAATTGGTATACTGAAACTAAGCTTTGACACAATACAGGTGAATGGCATATCTTACGCGAGGGTTTTTTTGTTAACATTCCTCTTTGAAGATCAATGGATGGATATGGTGGATGACGCGTTGCAGTTGGTGAAGGCAGCTATCTTCAAAATACCACTGGAACCAGAAGAAATCGTGCAGCTAGATTGGTCGAGATAGTTGAGACAGACCCTGGAATGTTACAATGTGCAGGTAGAAGACGAGGAGAATGACCCTAGGAAAATCAATATTTTGGAAACAAAGGGGAGTTGCAAGGTTCGAGGACCGGAAATCAAGGATCCAAACCTCACTGCACCGTTGAAAATGAAACAAATAAACATCGGAATGGAGGAAGAGCCGAAGTATGTAATGCTTAGGGACTATTGGGATGATGCCATAGTAGAAAAGGTCATCAAATTGCTTCGAGAATATCAAGACTTATTCCCGACTAAAATCACGGAGTTAAAAGGGATCATCGGTGATTTGGGAGTGATGAAGATAACCTTGAAGCTGGATGCGAAGCTAGTTAAGCAGCAACCTTACCGGTTGAATCCAAAATACAAAGCAAAGGTCCGGGAAGAATTGGACAAGATGCTCGCAGCCGGGATAATTCAACCAGTGGAGGAGTTCCATTGGGTAAGTCCTATGGTGGTACAGGAGAAAAAACAGAAAGGTAAAATTCGCATCCGCATGGATCCTCAGAAGCTCAATGATGCATGCGCTAACGATCCATTTCCAACGCCATTTATAGACAAAGTACTGGAAAATGTGGGAGGATAGGAAGCCTACTCCTTTACGGATGACTTCTCGGGGTACCACCAAATCAAGATTGCAATAGAGGATAGGAGTCAAACAACGTTCGCTATCGAATGGAGCTGCTTTCAATATACGGTGATGTCGTTTGGACTAAAGAACACGCCAGAAATATTCTCACGTGTTGTGGTAGCGGCATTCAAAGATTTTATACACAAGTTCTTAGAGGTATATCTTGATAATTGCATTGTGTTTCAGCTGGCTAAGAAACATACCGCGAGTTTACGGTTAGTGTTGGAAACTTGCTGACGGCACTAGATTACGCTTAACCTAAAGAAGTGTATTTTCCTCGTCCCCTTTGGAAACCTGCTCGGCCATGTGGTTTGTAAGCAAGGTCTGATGGTGGATCCGACAAATATTGTTGTCATACTCAACCTACAAGTATCGTGAAGTGTCAAACAACTATGCGCCACACTGGGACACACTGGTTACTATCAGAAGTTCATAAAAAGCTACACAAAGATCATGGCACCAGTGGAACAATTACTGAAAAATGACGCTATGTATTGCTAGAATGAAGAATGTAACAAAAGTTTGGAAATGCTTAAGGAAAAGATGGCATCAGCCCCTATATTGGTCTTTCCAAAATGGGACATCGACTTCCACGTGCATTTTGACGCATCGTGTAACGCATTGGGAGCAGTACTCACATAGGAAGGAGCAGAAGCAATCGATCACCCTATCGTGTTCGCCAGTCGCCGACTGTCAAAAGCTGAGAAAAACACTAAACGAGAAGGATTGGCGACGGTATACGTGCTCCAGAAATACCGCCATTATTTGCTCGGAGGACAATTTAAGATGTATACTGACCACTCTGCACTAAAATACCTAGTGAATAAGCATGTTTTGGGGGGCGCATTTGCAAGTGGTTGCTATTATTTCAAGAATATGACTTCAAAGTCGTCGTAAAGCTAGGATGTCTAAATGCAAGCCCAGATCACCTATCCCAGATTGAGAATGGTGAAGAGCCCACCAACTTAGAGGAAGGACTACCGGATGCACAACTATATGCAATGCACATCGTGGATGGCGATTTTGAGGATATAATCCACTTCTTAACCACTGGAACCGCGCCGCAAGGATATTTCGTTTAGCAAAAGAAATAATTAGTGATACGTGCAATAGATTTTACTGTTATTGTAGGGCACCTCTACAAAATGGGCAATGATGAAATATTACATAGATATGTACCTGAATTCGAGCGAGGATAGATTCTAGCCAAAGCGCATGGGGGGGTTGCTTGAGGACACTATGAGAGTTGTGCCACAACATAGAATATTCTTCGCATAGGACTATGGTGGAAAACTCTACATCAAGATTCAAAAGCATACTATCAAGCCTGTGACGTATGTCAACGGACTAGGAAACCATCATGGAGGGATGAAATGCTGCTCAAACCATAGATGACACTTGTTAACACCCAGGTTGTTCCCTATGACTCCCAAGGGAATACGGCCGGGGTAACCACTAACCAAGCTTTGGAGTATAGGTCCTAGCCTACCTATAATCAGAGAGGGCTCTCTCTTTAAATTTTAGCTCTTTTTTGTGAAGATTTTAGGCTAGCTATAAGTTTCAATTTTTTGTTTGAGACTTTGGCTGTGAACTGTTGTTGTGAGAAGGGCATGAAATGCGTGAAAGATGCTAGTCCATTGGGCATATGGATTCAGAAATCTAAGACAGTCCTGGTGCCTGTGATGGAGAAAGTTTTACTGCAAGGCTAGATGGCTATTCTTAATATAAATTCTGATTAGTGAGTGAAACAGTGGGAAATGGAATTACGGACAGTGTGATAACAATTTGAACAA
>APFE030353218.1:0-13412 GCA_000404065.3 Pinus taeda
CCGAGCAGTGCAAAATGGATAGAGATTGGACAAGTGAGACAATTGTACCCTCACTTAGTCGATGCTTAAAACAAACTTTTGGTGGTCCAAAAGCTTTTTCAGTGGGAAGGCTGTGATCTGAATTGGATCCATGAAAATTATCAGAGTTTTATGACTATATCAAATCATGACAGACTTCAAAAACTTGTGAACAACGAGCTATCACGAAGGATCTCTAGACAGTGGTAGTTTGTAGCTAGCATGGAATGACGAGGACCTTGGTCAAAGCGCACTGACCTTTGGACCATGGAGACCACGCAGTGGTGCAAACTAGCAATTGGGAAATCCATATCAGAAAATGGAGGTTGTTTCTGATGCGCGATTAGCGCAAAGGAAAAGCCCATCGAGAAGGAAAAGCCCTGAGCGCTCAGTCATAAGGAAAAATCGAGAAACCATGGGAAAAGCGCTAAAACTGAAGGCGGGCCTCGTGCTCCAAAACTGGAGGAATATCAAAGGCTTTTCGGGTGGTAAGCAAATTTGGCAAGGGAATGAGCAATTCCATACATTGGATGACACGTGTCTGGTGGATAGAGAGAAAACCACTTTCATCGCAGGATAATGTTAAAGCAAGTCAACCGCACGACAAGAGCAATAACCGTAGGATCTGGAGGCCCCAAATCTAACAACGAAGATTGCACCCAATGGGAAACCAGATTCAGAGGGAAGAATTAAGCTATGGTATATAAAGAGTTGATGTCCGATTTGACCACTGAGCTGGTGGATGAATTATTTCACGAAGTAACTGAAATAACGAATTGTCAAGGATAGCTGGCATTTAGTTTTTGAGAGGACAAGTGGCCACCTTCTTGTGAAACATTACACAATGGCGATGACGCAGAGGCAGGGAATTCCAAGCGGACAGCAACAAGTGATCCGAAGATATGGAAGAGGAAGCGAATAGTCATGAGATATATTGGCTTTAAGCCATGAACAGGTAGAAAAAATAGGAGAGGAAGAGAAGAAGGAGATAGTGAGATAGAGAGACAGAATAGGCAGTGAAGGAAGAAGCAAAGAACAGAAGGCGAGCTGACCTGCAGAGTTAAGGCAACATCGAGCAGACAGAAGGCTTGAGAGGTTCAAGCAATCCATGAGACGATATCTATCGGGAACTGAGTACCAAGCTGGACTCATCCCACTAAGACAAATTGAGGTCGAGACTTGGTAAGGAAGAGTCTATGTACTCTAGTGGCTTGGGGAATCCAAGAACCACCCTACTAAGCATTATTTGCTTCAAGAGACTCAAATTGAGCTCCTCATTGTAAAAACTCTGCTTAAAAGACAAAAACAGAAAAGGCCACCACTAAAAGCTGGACCAAAGACGTAGCCCAGGAGGATTGGGTGAACTCCTTATTAAATTGTTGTGTTTTGCATTTGCTTGTTGTGTTTACTTTTACTGTTTTCCAGTTTCTGTGTATTTTGCAATCTTATCGATCTGTTGCCTAAGATAACATAGACACACACTAGCACATGATTCTGTAGTACCTTCATTAATTAATTAACTGAGATCACTCACAAGTGATTTTCAAATCATGAGGCTAAGTCTAGCCAAAACAATGGTAAGAGGAAGGATCAAAGTAAGGTAAAATAATTTCATTATCACGAATTCAGGCACTATGCAACAAAGTGTTTGAAAAGGAAATCTAACAAGGAGCTTGTAGTAGGAGCAAGAGAAGATGCATTGGCTTGTCAATTTGAGCTATATTTCACCTTCCTTTATTTCTTTTCCAACACAATAAGAGGGATTGATTAGTACCTAGATTCTAGTGTCTCTTAGCATATGACAGGAAATAAGGAATTTTTCAGTACTCTCAAGGAGAAGGATCTCCAAATGCATATTGAATTAGGGGATGATGGGAAATACAATGCTACAAGAATTGGTACTATAAAATTTAAGAGGGAGTTTGGCTCCCATATTCACCTCAAAGATGTTATGTTTGTACCTAAGCTGAAGAAGAATGTGATCACTATAGAAATATTTGAGGATAGAGGCTATGATGTTATTTTCAATAAGGGGAAAGCCTATCTGAAACATGGAGCTACCAGGAAACTTAAGGAGATTGGAGTTAGAATGAAAATTATCTGGAAGCTAACAGTCAAGTAGGTCAGTTGCATAGTCGACCAAAAATGTAACTCGGAGATTTGTTAGTTAACTAAACAATCATCCCAAAATAGTTCATGCATGCATGGAATTAAAATTACTCAGCTGAGGTGGAGTAGTTAAGGCCATTGTAACATGAGTCCTATACTTGTTGAGTGTACATTTGTTGCATTCAGTGAGGAGATCAATCCTTTGGAATTGAACAAGAAAATAGGAGAAAATTCCTATATTTTAGGAGCTAATTTCGTCAAGGATTATGCAAGGAAACAAGAGACTTATAGAATTATAAAGTGGCTAAGTGTTAGCGAGAAGTCCTCAATGAATAGTGGAAAAAGTTGTTCTTTTGAAAGTTGTGCTCAAAGTTGGAGCATGCAATTGTAAAACTTTCTCTATTCATCTCATTAATGCAAAAAGCCTTGAGGGGTTTTTTTGAGTTGGTTTCCCCTACAAATCATTCTGTACTTGTGGTTTTGATTATTTCATTTCTATGCATGTGTCTCCAATTTGTGAATTCCATTCTGCAGAATTGTAGAGTAGAATTGTGTCTGTAGTTTTTCAGTTTGAAATCTTGAGTAATTGCAATTTATTTCAAATTTGTACACATATACATAGGAAAAAATAAATTATATATTGACACATCAAGACTCACGATCACAACCTATAAATTAAATGACACACATGACGTAGATGGAATCATTACTTCCAACACCCTCCCTTAATGCTTACATGTAACAAATATTGAAAATACACATTATAACAATAAATGATTTTTTGTCACATTTTTCTGATATGGTCACCACAAGCACTCACATCCAGTTTGAAATCTCATGGTTTCCACTATTTTATTCACCACCCTTTCGAGCTTCCCACTTGATCCATTTAAGATATGACTTCTTCTGACAATCGTTGAAATACTTTGTAGAATTTATGCTTCTGACCTCCTCAAGGAGAATCTCGATACTAAACCATCCTATGGAACTACCAAAATATATTGAGTCCACGACCCTCTGTATTATTCATCGACTATCTAGGAAAGCATTATGGGTACATGATGTCTTGAACATACAATTCTACAACTTAACCTTGTATAAAATAACTTGTACTGATGCTCGCGAAGCACAATAGATCACACCAGCTTGACCTTATTAAGAACAACCTACAACTAATGCTCTTGAAGCATGACATGTCACATTAGTTTTTTCAATAGTTGGCATGTTAATTGTGGTTTTTCATTTGATTTTTTTCCCACACTTCACCTGGAGAATAACACACTACAACCAAATATCAAAAATCTCAAAGTAATCGAGACAATAGTCCAAAAATTAAACAAAAAACTATGTTGCGTGAAAGAATCCCTCTTGAGGTCCACAATACAACAATCAAAATAATGATTTCTTCTTCCATAGAAGATGCAATACTAAGCTCTCGGTGAATTTACTGCAAATTTAGATTCCTTTGTGGCAATGTTATCCATGTTATATTATCCGATTGACCATCCTACTATCATTATTTCTATTCATGCAACTCATCCATTTTGAATTCCCTTCTCACACCATGATGCACATGTGAACAATATTGTAGAGATCTGGTCATAGAATATCAAACAGATTACCAAAGCATATCACGATGCTCTTCTTTCAAAAATGAGTTGAGAAACTCAAATTCCACATTTACCTATTTTTTTAGAAATAGTATTCCCAATGCTTTCAACCAATCCACCATTCCAAATTATTGTTGCCTCTTCTTTATGGAAAAAGAAATAAGACCATGGAAAAGTTCTACATTTAACTTCAATTTTATTTAATTATTTTGTTAAGAAAGCATTCCATATAAAAACTTTGATATATGGAGAGTTGCTCCTTTTTCTTCTTTAAGCCCTGTAAACATGATTTTGTTTATAATATCTCATTTGTGCATTATCTCATCTAATTCATGTTGAATTATCGAATATTGGAGCTTCCATCAGTCGCTTATCCCAGAAACATGTTGTGTAGATACACGGACATCATCCACGTCTATGTATATATTGACACAAATCTATACTCATCCAATTTCAATATGGATATTATTTTTGAGGCACCTCATGCGTAGGACCATGCCAATATACACACATCCTCTTCGATGCAAAGATCTATGATCTACAACAATCATCAATCTCAATGATTCTCCCATGAAACGATTCTTTTCAAATATTTTCTCCTTCAAGAATAAGTCAACAAAATCTTCCTCAAAACAATTATTTCCACAATGCTCACATCCTCTCTCACGGAGCAACAATGATATGATCACCAGGATTCTCCAGACAAACTTGGGCATCAAAAATCAAAGAGAAATGCCTCCACTACAACTTCCTTCCTTGGAACATAGATCACTAGGAAGACTTTGACTCAATCAATAATTATCTCTTCGATTGCAAGAATGAGGGTTATGATAAAAAAGGGCTTGAACATAGCACGCACACATAAAATCACTCACACAGTATACACTTTCCTACCGTGATCTATTTGCAGGGGATTAATAACACTCAAGGCTCCCTCATATATTTGGCCTCCTTGTAATGGAATTACACATAAGGCTACCTCATATTTTTGGCCTCCCTATAATGGAATTAGGACATAATATGCTCTCATACCATATTAGAAAAATAATGTGTCAATAAAGACACAAACACAACACAAAACCACACTATTTTTATTCATCTCACAAAGTTTACATATATACGAATATAAATCATTGATCTTAAGAAACTGAATTATGATTGGGACATAACAAAACTCTAACTCATACACATAGGAAACAATAAATTCTAAATTGACACCTTAGGACTCACGATCACAACCTGTAAATCACATTGTTGACACCTAATCTTTGGGATTAGGAGAACCGATGTAAATATTGTAAATAGAAAAATAAAAGAAGTTGGAAGATAGCGATACATTGGGAGATGAAACTCAATAGTCTCCCTCTCCTCGTATACATCAAAGCTTTCTCTTAATGAGAAAACAACAATTACATTTGTGGAGTTACTCCTCACCTGACATAGTATCAAAGCCAGGTTGCAAAAATTAGTTTCTTTGATCTTGTAACTCTTATCCATTGTTATATTTCATCCTCTATTCTTTGTCCACTGAATTCTCTGTACCTCTCCATCGACTCTTGAAGTGCTGATGAAATTGAATGTTTTGTGATTTGTGAGTTAAGTTTTGTGTTAAATATTGTTAAATTATATATCTCGTGTTTGGAATTTCGTGTGATACGAGATGGTGATGGCACATATATATTTTAAAGACTGATTTTTTGGTGAGGCTTTAACTGTAGAAAGCTGAGTTTGTCACCGTATAGCAAGGGACGAGATTAGCATTTTAAGAGTCAAAATTCTAACTTATCTGCCTGACATTCCAGGTTCCAACAGAGCACCAAGCAACAAACGTCTTGTAGAGTCCACACTTACTTCAACAGTAAAATAAATCCTACATTGATATCTCTCCCAGTGCGTTGGTTGTTTTGGTCATTGCTTAAAAAAAAATTATGCGTTGAAGAATCTCCAGCATCACTGTGCATGTCGATCACCTCTGCACATTGGGTTTTTTTGGAGATAGTGTGTTGTAATGGAGCCTCAAATTCTATGCATAACTCCTGGTATGATGCGTGGATGGTATGTATTGGAGTATTATACATTTTAAAGTGTGTTAAATGTTTTTCAACACCAATATTTGAAGTATGACTCCCATTTTGTTGTGCGATATATGGTTCTCCATTCCATTTTTTAGCTACATGCAAATTCAAATACGTGTTGATTTGTCGTTTTTCTAAAGATCATGCATGTTTGTTGGGTTTAACAAATGATATATGAGAAGAAAAGTATGGTATGGAATTTATGAAATGATACGAAAAGTATGGTATGAAATTTATCACCTATATTATTTGAAGCATCGATTATATCGGGAGTTCTTTATGAAATTGCATGGTGTATGGAGGTATGTGATTTTGATGGAGAGTCTACATCCTTAGTTGAATAATTTTTTTAAATAAGTAGCCGAATAGTTTTATTGAAAGGACACAAAAATGGTAATTATGTTGGGTTCAGATCATATTATATGATGCATTCACTCATATTCATAGTGGGAGTAGTTCTCACTAGCAAAGAGAACTACCATGAGTTTCCAAGAACATAAAACACACCTTCATTTTCAATGATCTTTGGAAAGGAATTCGGGAAGGAGAAAGAGACAATGCACCTGAAAATCGCACATTAGACAAGGAGCTTGTCATTTGGGAGAGAAAGGAACAAGGCCTATGCCTTGATTACAAACTTAGTAAATGAAGAGGTCAACCATCTTATTATTCCATTTTTAAAGGTTTTTGAAGCTTTAAAGAAGTTGATGGAATAACTCACACTATAAACTTGGAGTTGTTCAATTGATGATCAAGTTTACTAATATAACTATATTAATTAAATATTCTAAGATTTTCAGTCATATATTTAGAAAACATTTACAAATTAATAATAAAAATTAAAAATAATTAATTTTCCATTTTACATTTGCATATATAATTACATAGAAAAACATACAAACTAAACTATATTTGAATATTACAGAATTAGCTTGCTCACAAAGAAGCCTAGGAAGGATTTTATCCTAGTTCAAAAAGACCCTTATCTTAATTCATAAAGGCCCCCTCTTATTTTAATGTTATATTTATATTTATTTTAAAGTTATATGTTACCATAATTTGGTATGAGTTGTTCTATAAATTGCATTGATTCAATTGCTTGAAGCTACATGATTAAATAGAATCAAAACCACTAAGAATATATATGGTAATGTTAACTCATAGACGCATGATTGACACTTCCTAAGTTATAAATATAACATGACTAACAGATCTTAGATGTAGTTAGGAATAATTCATTCCAACATATCTAGCTTATGGAGTGTTAGATATACTCTTTGAGACTCTCTCAAATTACACTAACAAAATATTGGTTCACCATAGAATAAGAATAATAAGGGCATAGGTAATGTATGAATTTTTTCTATGAATGCTAAGTGATTGTGCGCAAAGGTATGGAAGGAATGTTGTAATGTCTTGTAAACAATTTCAACTCACTCAAATTACATAAAAATAAAACTAAAAAGTAAAATAAAATTAATAATGTGAAAACATTTTTACTCGATAAAAATAAAATAAAAATAATAAAAATATTCACGTTATTAAATTTTATTTTTATCTAATAAATACGCATAGATATGGTTGGATACATTACTCCTAAATTAATATTTAGAGTTACATAAGGATCTCAGGCTACTGTATTGAAGAGCCTTATAATCTCATTAAATCATATATAATAACTTTAATATTATTTATATATAATATATATAATATACTATATATGTATATTATCCACTAGGTTTTAAATAAGTTCTTGATTTTTAAATTATAAGAGCATATGAATTAATATATATATAACCATCTATGTTTATCTAAATAAGTATTATAGTACACATTGATTACTCATTGATAAAAATTATTCTTACAGCTATCAAAAAAAGATTATTACAGAACAAAAACCTATAGAAAAAATCAACCTCTCTTTCCTTGCAGTATAATTTATTGTTATAAATAAACGTCTTGTTCTTCGCCTTTTCTTAAGAAATGTAATAGATTATATTCATAATCAATCGGAACAACAGTCTACCATAATACATTCATAGAATTGATAATCATGACTGAGTACCACAACATTGGATAAATAGATTATGGCGTCATCGTACATCTATTGCTACTAGCTCCATACATATGCAGTCTCATTGTATAATCTTCCTTATATAGTCTCGAGAACTAACCATTAAATAACATTTTTTAATAAAGAATTTATCAAAAAGAACGGCTGGAACAAGCTACATTCTTGGTGGTTCTACATTTTCCATGGTATGGCCATTCCTTGCCACCAACACCTTAGGATCACCTGGATTATCCTCGACAGGGGTGGAGAATCCTACAAGCTGAAGACCTCTTTGAGAACCCTCACAGCCGCTACTTCCATAATTACTTCAATCCCTTCCACCTTCGCTAGAAGGTTGTTAGCTTTCATAGCTATATTTTGCACTCTCAACCTTCATCTCTCCACATTATCTTTCATCAAATGAATTTCACATATCGACAACGAGAAATGATCTCTGGCCTCTTCTGGGAATTGTACCCCAATATGCTCCACTTTGGCCAAACTCTCCTCCAATGACGTCATGTCTTGTACCTCGCCCAACTGCTCTTCACTTACCTCACTAGGGAATCCATTCTCGCTCTCAGACGAATTTTAATGGATAATTGACATAATTACTCAACAATTTCTCTCCATTTATAGTGATTCAAATTTCCAAAATCATTATTTTCTTTCATTGTTTCATAATTAATGGTGGAGCTACTCATTAGTTCTGTGATACAAATGTACTACAAACTAATCCAAGGGATAAGTAAAGTGTTCAACATTCTATGTCTTTAGAAGTGCTCAAAACTAGTGCCAAATCATAGATCTCACTGACATGAGTCCAACGCAATTTGAATTGCTCAAAGCTGATATCGTCTGATCCCAATTATGTGTTTTGATCATTTTTGTAAACATGCCAATTTTTTGCAGGTTGGGTGTAGGAATGCTGACTAGGCAGTCCATACAATGGTTCACGAGGTTGACTGGGAAGGCTGAGTGGACGAGCTAATTGTGCCTTGGGCCAATGGTAGGTTGCTAAGTGGCTTCACCAAGTTCATTCAAGGATTGATGGATTTATATTAGCTGTTGGAATTTTTAAGTGGAGCAATGGATGGGTGCCACGTAGCACCCAGGTATCGTGAAAAGATTTCTTAAGTCTGAACTTCCACTGGGGAGGATCGAATGCAAGACCTTGAGCATGGTAGCACGATGCCTTACCGCTATGTTGTGAGGTGTATCTTAACCCATATAGTGGTGAATTTCTATTTATTTTTTCATTACTTGTTATATGGCGGACAGGGCAAGGCTAAGCCTTGGCCTCCAGTCACCGTACCATCCACAACACCACAGGAAGAGAGTCGGGGGCTTAGGCTTAGCCCTGACCCCAAGTCATGAGATGGACCATATGCTGACATCAACAGAGCGTATTGGTGTTAAAACTTGGGGGCTCTAGGAGTAACCCAGGTCAAGGGAAGATTCCATAGCAGAAGACCACAACCTTTAGAATAGATGCTAATAGTGGGGGTGGCTAAATATTAGCCTATATCCAAAGTCCCATGGGGTAGATAGGACCATGGACGCTAGATAGACTGACAGACATGCAAGTTTGGGGACCAGCTCTGGGTTACATGGATCTGATAGGACTGATGGCATGGTGTCATGGGGCCTACACTGACAGGGGTACGCGGTTAGCCCTAGCCCTCGGGCATATGTCCCATGTGGCCCTATTTTCCTTCCCAAAGGGGCTATAATGGATTTAAGGTAAGTGACAAATTGCATAAAAAACAGTGTGAACCTCGTCGTCGCCAAGTGAAAAAATTGCTTGGTGCTCCTTGGAATTGCGGAATTCATAGAACAATTAGTGTATGAGTCTAGTTTGTAGAGTATTTGATAGAAAAACTTCTCTATAGAATAACTTCTTTCTTTTTTCTCCAAATTGAGCCCAACAAGAGCCCATCTTTGGTTTTTTTTATTGTTTTGGAGCCATTGGAGATCTTATTTTTACATTATGAGTAGTATAAATCCATGTAAATACAAATTTGAGCACTTAATGAAAGAGGCCCAACATTATAAGCTAGATGAGGAGATGTAGCCTAGGAGGGGTGAACTCCTTTATCATTTTTTTGTCTTATGTTACTATATATGGCATATTTTTCTTTGTTTTTATGTTGTTAACCAAGTTTTAAAATCATTATTTTATGTGCTTTTGTAATTAGTGTTCCATTGCCTAAAAGACATAAAATTTTACTTGCAAATTTTCCTATCACCTTTAAGTTTGTATAACAGATCAGTTTGGTATCAAAGACCAAGGTTATTTTGAAGGTTTGATTTTGTTTGCAAGTGTTTTATGATGCCTACAAGATTGAAGCACAAAAGAGGAGAAGGAGAGCTTGTGGAGCCAAGGTCTCAAATTCTTTCAAGGAGAACACACATATCTCAAGTTTCACCAATCATGGAACATGAAGAAGGTCATGAAGGGATGTCTGAATATGAGAGAAATTTCAAGAAATCTTTCTTTGAAATGTCTAAAATGGTGAAAGTTCTTTAAGAGGAGAGGAACTCAAGGTTGCAAGGAGAGAGATCAAAAACTCCAAAAGAAAATGGAGGAAATGGAGACATACCTCCAAAAGGGAATGGAGGGGATCCTGACAAGTCACCACGTTCACCTCCATTTTTTCCTCATCTTCTTCTACTGCTACCTGTTCACAAACACCCCCACATTCTCGAAAGGGACATGGTAAAAATCCTTTGTTAAAGATTGACATAAAGTTTGAATTTCCTATGTACAATGGAGAGGTAAATGTCGAGAAATTAGACAATTGGGTTTGTCAGATTGAAGTGTATTGCAGGATACAAATAATAAGGATGGTGCAACCAAAATTTGTCTTGTTTCTCTTAGGTTGGAAAGTGCAATACTCATTTGGTGGGAGACCATCACTTAAGAGGACATGAAGAAAAGTGGTAAGGCTTTATCCTCTTGGAATGATTTTGTTGTTGCAATAAGAAGACACTTTTATCCATTTGAATACATGAAAAAAGCTATAATTGATTGGCAAAACTTTAGGCAAGATAAGGATCAAAATGTGCAAACATATACTCAAGAATTTAGGAAAAGAGCTTTGATTTTGGGTATATATTTTATCCTCTCAAGACACTCTAGTAAAATACATTGGTGGTTTACATAGTTATTTGAGACCCACAATTCTCATGTTTAACCCTACAAAGCTAGATTAAGTTTGTGTACATGCAACTCATTTAGAAGCAAGAGGGAAGAATTTTCCCCAAGAGTGAAGAAAGAAGCCATTCAAGGGTGGAGATTTAGGAAAGGGGAAATTCAAAGCTAAAGGAAAGAATAATGATTCAGTAAAGAAGAAGTCCATAAGGAAAACCATTGTTGGAAACTTCATCTTGAAATGAAACCCAAAAAGTTTAACAACAAAAGAAAACAAAACACTACTGGAACTACACAACATGATTTAGGATCCGATTTCGGGGATGAAACAAAGATCAAATCCATGGGATTTGAAAGTAAGGACTCTATTTTAAGTACTAGTTCTTCTACTAGCCTCAATTAAACTCAACATGCAAAATAAATAATAGATATTTTCCACATTAGAGTCATTTCAAAACATACCGAGACAGATACTTTGTTTGATAGTGGATCACAAGAAAACCTTATTTCAGAAGACATTGTTAAGAAATTAAACTTGTGTTGACGGTGCTGGACCCACCAACATGACAAGTGGATCTCCTCGGTAAGAAGTCTCACTTAGACCTCGGACCGTTTGGTGTAGGAGTCCCAGCAGTGGGTTGTAAGGTAATGCCTTGACTGCGATGTCGCACATAGCCAAGTAAGATAACTATGTTGGTAGCAGGGGTGTGACTGATGCAATGAGTCAAGGAATGAGTATTAGAGGTTCCAACACTTCAAAAGGGGAGGAAGGTGAAAGTGAGTTCCAGGTTGAAAGGGATCAATCCCAACTATGCTAGGAACACACCACACAAAGGACATGCACAACATCCGGCAGAACAGTCGACAGGGATGTGGCAGTCCCAACATACAAGGTAAGATAACTTGAACAACACTCATGGATGAGTCCGAGATGACTAAGACAGTTGATATAATAAGGTTTAGAGAAAGGTCTGTTTGGTTTCTAGTAGAGCAGTCTGCATGGAAGGTGACAACCTTAACAACATATGCAACACATTAACAACAAGATTCATATAATTGCATGTGAATCAGTTCATACAAAAGTACGTAAGTTAAACAACATATATCATTAATGCAACCGACGTAGTCAAACAATGATAACAACATATGCATGAAAATGTGCTGGATTTTATTATATAAAGAAGTGTAAGTCAAAATCATACAATACACCATGTAAACCTGCTAACCCTATCAGTAGAACGTTATAGCCAGATCCTCCTGCTCCTCCAAAGAGATGTACTAGCTACGTGTAGTGGAGAAGTGAAGGCATGTTACAATACTATCCAAGCATTCTTCAAGATAGTCTTAGTAGAAGCTTGGTTGACCAAAAGCCTATACAATGAGTTATGAGGTATTATTTATAGCAAATGGTGGGGTGACACTTAACATTACCCTTTATGACCGTTCAACTACCCTCATGACTGTTCACCTACTCTATGACTGTTACATTCACTCTTGAGACTTGACTTACACTTCACATGACTCAACAATACAAAGCACATCTACCCATGTGCACAATGGCTTGAATAAGCCAAACTAGACACCACTCTGAATTAGACAACTATAGAAGTCCAACTACTCAACATCCTCATGCTAATCAAGAGTAACATATTGGTGCCAACATTGGTAGTCTCTGATAGTGTCCGTGTGTTCCGCTCTGACATCTGCCTGGAACCTGAACCTTGCCTCCATGGCATTTGATTACACTGATTAGGCTCCTCTGTCCAACTCATCTGAAATAATGCGAAACAATTTCCTCAATGTGTCCAGACTAGCAACATACTTTCACATGATGTCTACACTAATAGGCAATTCTGGACTGGTGGCGACACACATCAAGTCATTGAGGTACGAGTCAAGGTTCTGTGATGGAATCACATATGTGTTCAAAAGATCCTCCATGCTCTTGAATACTCATGCATGGGAAGCCTGTATGATAGTGATTAATTGTGGTAGGTCTTCATAGTTCCGGATGTGACTACCGATACGTGCTTGCAGCTCAACCTCATTGGCCTTCATCATCTTGGGAAAATGAAGTGGGGCTCCTTTATACTTCATCGTCCATGCTCACATCTTATCAACAATAGCATGTATGTTCTTTAAGATGTGATCTCTTCTCCCACATGGATGGTCCCATTCATTTAGATGAACGAATGCTTGATGCACAGTATTGAACTTGGAGTACAATGCTCGCATAAGGTGTCCAAGGACAAAACTTCCTCCAATATTTCTTTCTTTAGTTAAGCTCGGCTGGACATTGTCACCAAGTCAACTCCCTACTTGGCCACCTATATTTCCTTCGCCATTCGCTCATTCTGAGCTATGAGGAAGTGAACACTGGAGCTAGTGGCTTT
>APFE030353221.1:0-19374 GCA_000404065.3 Pinus taeda
TTGGGTAGCCAACTTCTTGAGGTCATAACTTGTTCATATTATCTTCATTTGGCACGTATGATAGCTTGTTCAAAATATCTCTCTAAGTAATATAGGATTTACGGCACCTCAAAAAAATTCCTTTTAGGGGGTCAAAACTACTTTGGAAGTTCAAGTCCCAAAAAACTGCTAAAAATAGTAAATGCTACAATAAAAAAGGAAACAGATGAAACCAAAAGGAGGTCTAGGTGGTATAGGTGGGTGGCCACCAATATCCACCTGGATCAAAGGGAAACACATTGAAATACCTCTCTGTAACTGAGTATGCAAGCTAATCAACCGAGAGAAAGCAAAGGGGCACTTGTTTGCAATCACAACTCAAGACTCGAGATCATTCAAGACTCCTGACTATCAAGTGATATAAAGGTGGATAAAAGAACACTCTCAAGAAGACACATAAAAAGGAGCAGAAATATTGGCTTGACATTCACATATCATCAAGAATTCCATGTCAGCGGTGTCATGTCATGAGTTGCCACATGCCATGCCATATTGTGGATGATTTGAATTATCTATTCGAAATGTATTGAAAAGCAGAAATCCACAAGACACATTCTGAATATGAAGAGTCATGTAAAGTCAAAAATTCATAGGAATTCAAAGTGTCATGAGGGTAGTCAAAGAGTCACAAGGAAGGTGAAGCATCACCTCATTGGTTATATATACACCCTCATTATATGAGGAAAGGACTTTCACCTTGGCTCCTCCCGCATAAATTTAGATACACAAATTAGTTGTTTTGAGGAGCAAGGAGTGGCTCCAATGCTCCTTTATTGGAGCTAGTGGTGTTCATTATATACATGTGTCTTGGAACTTTTACTTAATATAATAATCCCCATGGATAGCACATTATTCATGCATGGATTATGAATATTTGTAAGTCTATTATGTGGATGTTTTCAATTCATTTTTGCTTTCATTTGTGCTAGAGTAGTTGAACTATTTCGGTTATTTTAGTACTTATCATATTGAGAATGTGTTGTAATGGTTGCTATTTTTGTCACATACTTATGGACTATTACGCTAGATATTAGACAAATATCTCTTGTTGATTGATTGTATTCATGCTAGAGGAATCCTTCTTGGTTATGTGTGTATCTACTAAGGTGGTACTATTACCTCTTTCTTAGAGGCTCACTTTCTTTTCTCCCTCCGTAGTACAAGAAAGTTGACACACTTACATACGAACATCTACCAGGCACACTCACATTCTTTTCGAAGGCACATTTTCATTCCTCTCTCTTGTTGATAGTTAGAGCCAAGGAAAATATTTAGGAAACCAAAAACTAGGCGATATTTTGGACGGGGCTCATATCCCAAATGGTGTTAGGTCTAATTGGGAGCAAATATCTGGAAGACCCCCTGAATGTTGGTGGGTCTAGCACCATCAACGAGATCCTATATAAAATCTAATGCAATAGGGAATATGAGCTTTCCTTCACATCACTTCAACCATAAATTTGTGGTTTTCTCCCTTTATGGGTTTCCACTTACATCTAGTGCCTTCATGTGTTGAATGTTATCTATCTTACTTATGTGAATGATTTTGAATTATCTTCACATATGAAAATGTATTTCCAGTAACTACAAAAGAAACAATTAAGAGCTAAATATATACCTAAATCATAAGTTGCAAAAGAAAACCCTTTAAAGTGGAAACTTAATTCAAATTAAAATATAAGAAGTCTCAATTATTGATTCACTCCCCCAATAAAAAAATTCCAATATATTCATCACACGGTGTTGTTATTTTCCCATAATTATTAACAAACTTAAATAATACCTTATCAACTCGAGAAATAATTAAATATTCCTTAAGCTTTGTGGATTTTCCATTCCTTCATGGCTTTAATTTTGTTAGGGTCTACCTTAAAATCCTCATGAGATACATTATGACCCAAATATTCCACCTCATGTACCCCAAAGAAACATTTGGAGGCTTTTGTATATAATTGTTTCTCCTCCAATAGTTTGAGCACCCTATCAACATGTTGAACATGATGTTTCCAATACTTGTTGTAGATTAGTATATCATCAAAAGATAACTTTAGTTTTACTCCACCCTTGGTGACTTGACTTAAAGGCTAGGTGATATGAGAGAACCCCAACATGAACCTGCGGTAGAAATTGACAAGACCCATAAAGTTACAGAGCTCTATTAGAGTGGTTGGGACTGGCCAATCTCGAATTACTTGTATCTTGTCTGGGTCTACATTCACACCCTACTCATCAATTATGTACCCTAGATATTGAACCTAGGTCATTCCAAAAGTGAATTTCTCCAAATTGGCACATAGCTTGTGTTGTCGCAGGATATGGAGGACCTGTTGAATATAGTGGAGGTGCTCTTCTCAACTCTCATTGAAGATCAAGGTCATCTAAATACACCACCAAGTATACATTGGTGAAGGGTCACAAGATGTCGTCCATCAATCTCATGAAGGTTACAAGGGCATTTGTCAACCTGAAAGGCATGACCAATCATTCGAATAGGCCCTCCTTGGATTTGAAGGTAGTCTTCCACACATCCGAGGGTTCAATAGGCACGTGATGATAACTAGACTTAAAATCAATATTATTGAAATATTTTCCCCCTTGATTTGGTCCAAAAGGTCATTAATCCATGGGATTGGGTACTAATTCCATACAATGATCTTGTTCAATGCCCTATATTTAATACAGAATCTCCAAGTCCCATCCTTCTTCTACACCAATACAATCAGGCTCCCAAAGGGTGATGAACTTAGAATGATGTGCCATTTCTATAACAACTCCTAAATCTGCCTCTTGATCTCATCATTCTTCAGAACAGAGCATCAATAGATCGGTCCATTAGGTAGCAGTGTGCCCAGGGTCATATCGATGGAGTGCTTTACCTAATAGTGTAGAGGCACCCCCACGGGTGAGGATAAAATGTCCCTATACTCCTTCACAACCTTTTCCATCTACTTTTGTTGTGCGGAGTAGCTTTGTCTAGAAGTTGTGGCCATGACATTCTTCTTTCCCTAAGTACAAATCATAAGGAAAACAAATTTCCTGGTCTATGAAATGATATTACTTCATTTCTTTGCAATGATCAAAGAGATGGTAGTAGGCAGTGCTACCTTCGGTATCCTGTACAATTTATTTCCCAAAGTAATAATCATAGAGCATCACCTTTAGGTGGTCGTTGAAGGATTTGGGAAAAGTTGTTCATCATCGTATTCCTCTTTTGCTTAAGGGCTTATTCGAGCAAGATTTTGTAAGGATCTCCTGCTCCCTATTATTTCTTTTCTTCTGCCATGGGAGGCCCCTAGGATTTGTGAGGCTAGTCTTGCAAAGGTTCGACTAGTTCGAGCCATAACTCCCGACCTCGTTGGGGACATGCAAAGAAAAACAAAGAAATAACAGATCACTTTGATACCACTGATCAGAACTTAAACAGGAATACAAAAAATTACAGATATAGCCATAAATATATATTCAACAGAAATAACATTTCATTTGATAAATATCAAATATTGAAATATGCTTACAAACAGAATGGAAATAAAACCATCTTGGGTGATGGTAGCTTATCTCAGAGAAGAGATGTGGTAGCTACATGCCTCTAAACTATGTTACAATGAGGCTCAAGGTCCTATTTATTATTGAGCAACAAGGGAAAACTCTAAACAACCAAATCCATAACCCTAGGAGATGGAGCACCAAGATTTTGTGGGCCCAGTTGGGGTTAGTTGGGTAGCCAACTTCTTGAGGTCATAACTTGTTCATATTATCTTCATTTGGCACGTATGATAGCTTGTTCAAAATATCTCTCTAAGTAATATAGGATTTACGGCACCTCAAAAAAATTCCTTTTAGGGGGTCAAAACTACTTTGGAAGTTCAAGTCCCAAAAAACTGCTAAAAATAGTAAATGCTACAATAAAAAAGGAAACAGATGAAACCAAAAGGAGGTCTAGGTGGTATAGGTGGGTGGCCACCAATATCCACCTGGATCAAAGGGAAACACATTGAAATACCTCTCTGTAACTGAGTATGCAAGCTAATCAACCGAGAGAAAGCAAAGGGGCACTTGTTTGCAATCACAACTCAAGACTCGAGATCATTCAAGACTCCTGACTATCAAGTGATATAAAGGTGGATAAAAGAACACTCTCAAGAAGACACATAAAAAGGAGCAGAAATATTGGCTTGACATTCACATATCATCAAGAATTCCATGTCAGCGGTGTCATGTCATGAGTTGCCACATGCCATGCCATATTGTGGATGATTTGAATTATCTATTCGAAATGTATTGAAAAGCAGAAATCCACAAGACACATTCTGAATATGAAGAGTCATGTAAAGTCAAAAATTCATAGGAATTCAAAGTGTCATGAGGGTAGTCAAAGAGTCACAAGGAAGGTGAAGCATCACCTCATTGGTTATATATACACCCTCATTATATGAGGAAAGGACTTTCACCTTGGCTCCTCCCGCATAAATTTAGATACACAAATTAGTTGTTTTGAGGAGCAAGGAGTGGCTCCAATGCTCCTTTATTGGAGCTAGTGGTGTTCATTATATACATGTGTCTTGGAACTTTTACTTAATATAATAATCCCCATGGATAGCACATTATTCATGCATGGATTATGAATATTTGTAAGTCTATTATGTGGATGTTTTCAATTCATTTTTGCTTTCATTTGTGCTAGAGTAGTTGAAATATTTCGGTTATTTTAGTACTTATCATATTGAGAATGTGTTGTAATGGTTGCTATTTTTGTCACATACTTATGGACTATTCCGCTAGATATTAGACAAATATCAATTGTTGATTGATTGTATTCATGCTAGAGGAATCCTTCTTGGTTATGTGTGTATCTACTAAGGTGGTACTATTACCTCTTTCTTAGAGGCTCACTTTCTTTTCTCCCTCCGTAGTAGAAGAAAGTTGACACACTTACATCCGAACATCCACCATGCACACTCACATTCTTTTCGAAGGCACATTTTCATTCCTCTCTCTTGTTGATAGTTAGAGCCAAGGAAAATATTTAGGAAACCAAAAACTAGGCGATATTTTGGATGGGACTCATATCCCAAATGGTGTTAGGTCTAATTGGGAGCAAATATCTGGAAGACCCCCTGAATGTTGGTGGGTCTAGCACCATCAACGAGATCCTATATAAAATCTAATGCAATAGGGAATATGAGCTTTCCTTCACATCACTTCAACCATAAATTTGTGGTTTTCTCCCTTTATGGGTTTCCACTTACATCTAGTGCCTTCATGTGTTGAATGTTATATGTCTTACTTATGTGAATGATTTTGAATTATCTTCACATATGAAAATGTATTTCCAGTAACTACAAAAGAAACAATTAAGAGCTAAATATATACCTAAATCATAAGTTGCAAAAGAAAACCCTTTAAAGTGGAAACTTAATTCAAATTAAAATATAAGAAGTCTCAATTATTGATTCACCCCCCCAATAAAAAAATTCCAATATATTCATCACACGGTGTTGTTATTTTCCCATAATTATTAACAAACTTAAATAATACCTTATCAACTCCAGAAATAATTAAATATTCCTTAAGCTTTGTGGATTTTCCATTCCTTCATGGCTTTAATTTTGTTAGGGTCTACCTTAAAACCCTCATGAGATACATTATGACCCAAATATTCCACCTCATGTACCCCAAAGAAACATTTGGAGGCTTTTGTATATAATTGTTTCTACTCCAATAGTTTGAGCACCCTATCAACATGTTGAACATGATGTTTCCAATACTTGTTGTAGATTAGTATATCATCAAAAAATAACTTTAGTTTTACTCCACCCTTGGTGACTTGACTTAAAGGCTAGGTGATATGAGAGAACCCCAACATGAACCTGCGGTAGAAATTGACAAGACCCATAAAGTTACAGAGCTCTATTAGAGTGGTTGGGACCCTGCGGTAGAAATTGACAAGACCCATAAAGTTACAGAGCTCTATTAGAGTGGTTGGGACTGGCCAATCTCGAATTACTTGTATCTTGGCTGGGTCTACATTCACACCCTACTCATCAATTATGTACCCTAGATATTGAACCTAGGTCATTCCAAAAGTGAATTTCTCCAAATTGGCACATAGCTTGTGTTGTCGCAGGATATGGAGGACCTGTTGAATATAGTGGAGGTGCTCTTCTCAACTCTCATTGAAGATCAAGGTCATCTAAATACACCACCAAGTATACATTGGTGAAGGGTCACAAGATGTTGTCCATCAATCTCATGAAGGTTACAAGGGCATTTGTCAACCTGAAAGGCATGACCAATCATTCGAAAAGGCCCTCCTTGGATTTGAAGGTAGTCTTCCACACATTCGAGGGTTCGATAGGCACGTGATGATAACTAGACTTAAAATCAATATTACTGAAATATTTTCCCCCTTGATCTGGTCCAAAAGGTCATTAATCCATGGGATTGGGTACTAATTCCGTACAATGATCTTTTTCAATGCCCTATATTTAATACAGAATCTCCAAGTCCCATCCTTCTTCTACACCAATACAATCAAGCTCCCAAAGGGTGATGAACTTAGACTGATGTGCCATTTCTATAACAACTCCTAAATCTGCCTCTTGATCTCATCATTCTTCAGAACAGAGCATCAATAGATTGGTCCATTAGGTAGCAGTGTGCCCAGGGTCATATCGATGGAGTGCTTTACCTAACAGTGTAGAGGCACCCACACGGGTGAGGATAAAATGTCCCTATACTCCTTCACAACCTTTTCCATCTACTTTTGTTGTGCGGAGTAGCTTTGTCTAGAAGTTGTGGCCATGACATTCTTCTTTCCCTAAGTACAAATCATAAGGAAAACAAATTTCCTGGTCTATGAAATGATATTACTTCATTTCTTTGCAATGATCAAAGAGATGGTAGTAGGCAGTGCTACCTTCGGTATCCTGTACAATTTATTTCCCAAAGTAATAATCATAGAGCATCACCTTTAGGTGGTCGTTGAAGGATTTGGGAAAAGTTGCTCATCATCGTATTCCTCTTTTGCTCAAGGGCTTATTCGAGCAAGATTTTGAAAGGATCTCCTACTCCCTATTATTTCTTTTCTTCTACCATGGGAGGCCCCTAGGATTTGTGAGGCTAGTCTTGCAAAGGTTCGACTAGTTTGAGCCATAACTCCTTATATCCCGACCTCGTTGGGGACATGCAAAGAAAAACAAAGAAATAACAGATCACTTTGATACCACTGATCAGAACTTAAACAGGAATACAAAAAATTACAGATATAGCCATAAATATATATTCAATAGAAATAACATTTCATTTCATAAATATCAAATATTGAAATATGCTTACAAACAGAATGGAAATAAAACCATCTTGGGTGATGGTAGCTTATCTCAAAGAAGAGATGTGGTAGCTACATGCCTCTAAACTATGTTACAATGAGGCTCAAGGTCCTATTTATTATTGAACAACAAGGGAAAACCCTAAAAAACCAAATCCTTAACCCTAGGAGATGGAGCACCAAGATTTTGTGGGCCCAGTTGGGGTTAGTTGGGTAGCCAACTTCTTGAGGTCATAACTTGTTCATATTATCTTCATTTGGCACATATGATACCTTGTTCAAAATATCTCTCTAAGTAATATAGGATTTACGGCACCTCAAAAAAATTCCTTTTAGGGGGTCAAAACTACTTTGGAAGTTCAAGTCCCAAAAAACTGCTAAAAATAGTAAATGCTACAATAAAAAAGGAAACAGATGAAACCAAAAGGAGGTCTAGGTGGTATAGGTGGGTGGCCACCAATATCCACCTAGATCAAAGGGAAACACATTGAAATACCTCTTTGTAACTGAGTATGCAAGCTAATCAACCGAGAGAAAGCAAAGGGGCACTTGTTTGCAATGACAACTCAAGACTCGAGATCATTCAAGACTCCTGACTATCAAGTGATATAAAGGTGGATAAAAGAACACTCTCAAGAAGACACATAAAAAGGAGCAGAAATATTGGCTTGACATTCACATATCATCAAGAATTCCATGTCAGCGGTGTCATGTCATGAGTTGCCACATACCATGCCATATTGTGGATGATTTGAATTATCTATTCTAAATGTATTGAAAAGCAGAAATCCACAAGACACATTCTGAATATGAAGAGTCATGTAAATTCAAAAATTCATAGGAATTCAAAGTGTCATGAGGGTAGTCAAAGAGTCACAAGGAAGGTGAAGCATCGCCTCATAGGTTATATATACACCCTCATTATATGAGGAAAGGACTTTCACCTTGGCTCCTCCCGCATAAATTTAGATACACAAATTAGTTGTTTTGAGGAGCAAGGAGTGGCTCCAATGCTCCTTTATTGGAGCTAGTGGTGTTCATTATATACATGTGTCTTGGAACTTTTACTTAATATAATAATCCCCATGGATAGCACATTGTTCATGCATGGATTATGAATATTTGTAAGTCTATTATGTGGATGTTTTCAATTCATTTTTGCTTTCATTTGTGCTAGAGTAGTTGAACTATTTCAGTTATTTTAGTACTTATCATATTGAGAATGTGTTGTAATGGTTGCTATTTTTGTCACATACTTATGGACTATTCCACTAGATATTAGACAAATATCTCTTGTTGATTGATTGTATTCATGCTAGAGGAATCCTTCTTGGTTATGTGTGTATCTACTAAGGTGGTACTATTACCTCTTTCTTAGAGGCTCACTTTCTTTTCTCCCTCCTTAGTAGAAGAAAGTTGACACACTTACATCTGAACATCCACCAGGCACACTCACATTCTTTTCGAAGGCACATTTTCATTCCTCTCTCTTGTTGATAGTTAGAGCCAAGGAAAATATTTAGGAAACCAAAAACTAGGCGATATTTTGGATGGGGCTCATATCCCAAATGGTGTTAGGTCTAATTGGGAGCAAATATCTGGAAGACCCCCTGAATGTTGGTGGGTCTAGCACCATCAACGAGATCCTATATAAAATCTAATGCAATAGGGAATATGAGCTTTCCTTCACATCACTTCAACCATAAATTTGTGGTTTTCTCCCTTTATGGGTTTCCACTTACATCTAGTGCCTTCATGTGTTGAATGTTATCTGTCTTACTTATGTGAATGATTTTGAATTATCTTCACATATGAAAATGTATTTCCAGTAACTACAAAAGAAACAATTAAGAGCTAAATATATACCTAAATCATAAGTTGCAAAAGAAAACCCTTTAAAGTGGAAACTTAATTCAAATTAAAATATAAGAAGTCTCAATTATTGATTCACCCCCCCAATAAAAAAATTCCAATATATTCATCACACGGTGTTGTTATTTTCCCATAATTATTAACAAACTTAAATAATACCTTATCAACTCCAGAAATAATTAAATATTCATTAAGCTTTGTGGATTTCCCATTCCTTGATGGATTTAATTTTGTTAGTGTCTACCTTAAAACCCTCATGAGATACATTATGACCCAAATATTCCACCTCATGTACCCCAAAGAAACATTTTTGAGCACCCTATCAACATGTTGAACATGATGTTTCCAATACTTGTTGTAGATTAGTATATCATCAAAAAATACTAAAACATGTTTTCTAAGGAAGGGTGTGAAAGTGGAATTCGTCAAATCTTGAAATGTGGAAGGTGCATTAGTAAGGTCAAAAGTCATGACCAAAAATTCATAATGACCTTCATGAGTTCTAAACATTTTTTTCGGAATGTTTATTATCTTAATTCTAATTTGATGATATCCTGAATGAAGATCCAACTGGGTGAAGTAAATTTCTCCATGTAATTCATCCAATAATTCATCAATGACAGGAATGGGAAATTTATCTTTAATAGTGAGCTTGCTGAGCTCTCTATAATCCAGACACATATGCCATGATCCATCCTTCTTGTGCACCAATATTATTAGAGAAGAGAAAGAAATTTGGCTAGGTTGAATTATGCTTGCCTCTAGGATTTTTGTAACCATACATTCAATTTCACTCTTCTCGGCATAAGGATATATGTAAGGTCTTATGTTTGGAGAAACACTTCCTGGAACAATTGAATAGCATGATCATGATTGTGAATAGGTGGGACACCTTTGAGAGTATCAAATACATTGGAATGATTATCAAGGACTCATTGGAGATCTTCAGAAATGGATGACATAGATGTTTGAACATCTAGTGAGAATAACTATGTAATTACCCATCATTTTTCCTTATTCAAAAGATTTTTCATGCCATTAGAGTTGATTATCTTCCCAGGTTTTGTTGTGATACCCCTTAATTCAATTTTCTTTCCTTCCCAAAAAAATTTCAAGAAAAGTTCTTGAAAATTAAAAGCTACCATCCTTAAAGATTGTAACCATTGGACTCCTAATCCAATATTAGCACGACCAACTGGAATGGAAATAAATAGATTATTCAATGCTTATCCCCCCATGGTTAGATTAATATTATGGCACTTTCTTGAGAAATTTATAGTTCCCACATCAGCCCCAAGGGTTACCTCAATTAGTTGAGTCTCGTCGTATAAGCACCTCACGAATGGGAGGTCATAGGGTTAATTATTCTTGACACTCTTGGGGTTAGGCTAGTCAAATAAGTCGATGGGATTTAAAGTGGTCCCTTCAGGTGGATCTGCCTGAGATTGTTTTTGTGGATATAGCAACCACTGATCCCTAGTGTTTGTGAACCACATTCAAAAAATATATAGCTCCTCCATACGCAACCATCACTTGACACTCTAGTGTTGGATATAAAAAGAATTCAAATCCTTTGTTATCTTACACTGAATAAAATTATGGGTAGTACCCAAACCAATCAACATTATTACATTTTCCTTCTTGATATATCCTTCTATCTTAAGAGTTTGAGTGGTAATCCTGCCAATGTATTACAAGATATGGTCAGATTTATTTCTTCTTTTTCAACCCATAGGTTGGTTCCTGGTGTAAATATTATTCTTTTGATTTTTATTGTTCCTTTTCTTCCTCCTCTTCACAATCTGCGTAAAATAATTTCTTCTCAACACACTTATGACCTTTAGTGTATTTTCTATCACAATGATAATAAATCCCTTTTACTATTTTTTCCTCCAATTGTTGTGGTATCAACCTTGTAGGTTGTGGGAGGCTAGGTGTGGCAACATATTTTTAGTTGTGAGTTGTAGACCTCCTTGTTTCTATAGTTTTTCTTTCAACATTTCTTACCACCCTGAATGCATTCTCCAATGACTTAGGTTCCCAAAGGAAAAATTCATTTTCAATGTTATCCTTTAAAGTCCCTATGAATGCATTAGTAATATGCTCCTCTGGAATATTAGTTACCTTGATATTCAATCTTTGGAAGTTCTCAATGTGCTTTGCAACTGAACCCCTTTGTTTGAGATTTATCAACTCAGTAAAGAAGGTATTGCTTTTTATATCCTCATAATGTGCTATCAATTCGTTCGTAGAAATTGTTCAAGTGACAAGTGATTTACAAGAACAAAGTGATTGGGTTCTAAATATAAAGATGCAATGTGTGCCTTTTGTGTATGTTTCACATCATGTAAATCAAAGAACTGCTCCATTTATAGTATCCATGTTCCCGGATCCTTTCCATCAAACTTCCTCATATCGATCTTTGGAATGTGGGTATTCAACCAAAACTTAGAGTCTCTAAGATCATGATTCACAATCCTTTTTTTCTCAACATGAGTTTCATGGAATACCTTATCACCACTAAAAAATATTTCTTGTATCAACTTTGTCAAACCTTCCATGTCTTCTTTTAAACCATTCTTCAGAACTTCTATTTCCCCTTTTATTTTCTCTTTTAAACCATTCATCATTTCTTCCAAAAAAATTTTAGTTTCTCTTTGTGAGAGTGAATTTTTTTGCACTTGTTCCCATAATTTTGATATATCATGTTGCATTTCTTCCTATTCTTCATGCGTCATAGTAGAGTTTTTTGTGGGCTTAATGGGTGTATCATTTTTTTTGTGAGTCATTTTGGAACCAAATAATGATATTATTCTTTTATATTCCCTTTGAATCACTTCAAATTGGTCTTTCAAAAAAAAATTATGCAATTTTAAAAATAAAGTTTGTTTTTAAGAGCTTGATTTTGAGCTTGTTGATCTGGTTGACCTTGAAACTATTGTATCTTTGTGGTTTTAGCCTCCCAAGATCTGAAATTTTGTCTTGTAGTATCACTCTATGTCTTCTTTCCAACCGCATGAGCTATACCAATATTGGATTCTTCAATGAAAAGTTATACCAAATATCCCATGATGACCTAACTATGGACTGATTAAGTAAAGTGAACTTGTATGGAATGACATGTGTCATTACTTTAACCTTAGACCCTAAAACTCATACCCAAAAAACTAAAATTTGTGAAATTTCAGTCACTTTTTACGGAATTCAAATATTATTCTCAAAGAGAAAGTTATAACGATGTTCCCTGGGACACATGTTTGAGACTAAGTGTTGGAGCATACAAAAACCCTAACTTCATTGGACCATATCTATGAAGATACAATGAACGAAGGTCTGAAATTTTAACCAAATGTTAATCAATGGCTTTACTCCACATGTTAAAAATTTCATACTCTAAAGCTTCACAGAAAAATTATAGAAAAAATGTCATGATGACCTGTTTGGAGCAGCAAAACCTTAGGATCAAGAGCTCTAATACCAAATGTTATGTATCCAAATCAAAATAACATGAAAACATATAGATAAATGACTTGATAACAAGTCAAATAGATTGGGAAACCTCCTTTTACATCACATAAATGAACAATTGTTAGATCATTTAAATGAAAAGACCTACTTGGTATATATAGAAGTCTAAAGGGTCAAAATATAATTAGGGCCTACATAACAATAATAATGTAAAGCCACAAAAATAACAATACTGGGCTTCTATGAGGTACAACAATAACAATATTGGGGCTACACTAGCATTATAGGGACCTAACACTAATCCCCACTAGTTCTTCTTGTTACTTATGCATTCATTGAAATTTTTATTTGCTTCTCCCATCACCAGGTCTACTTGCTAATCCTACCTTCACTATCTCTATTTGATGTTTTTTCCTTCACCAAGTTTGCTTCTCCCAAAACTTGTTGCTTTTGGTTTCTTCCCAAGAATGAACTTTCACAACATGACACACATCCAATTTTACAAATATGATTCTATAATTTTTCCTTAAGACACATATGTATGTCTCCTTAGATATCTAAAATTTTCACAATCTGAAAAGTCCTAGAAAATAAGTTATAGAAAAAATGTCAATATAACTTGTTTGAAGTAGATTTCAGGAGAATTTAGGAACCCTAACTTCCTTAGAGCATATCTCCAAGAATATAGAAAACAAATAGCTAAAAATTTTAACACTTGTACAAGTAGAGATTTTCTCCACCTCCTCTAAGTTTCATAGTCTAAAATATCCCAAAAGAAAAGTTATAGTGAAAGTTCCATGATAGCCTTTTTAAAGTAGATTTCAAGAGCATTCAGGAACTCTAATTTCCTTGAAGAATATGCCTAAAATTATAGTGAACCAAAGTCTAAAATTTCTACCACAAGTACATGAATATATTCCCTGTAACTCATCCAAGTTTCATTATTTGAAATATCTCAGAAGAAAATTTATATTAAAAATTCCTAGATGACTTGTTCATTCCATAAATCACATTTTTGCTCCACCTTTAAGACCCCAAGGGTATTCCCTAACTTATATTTTGCAACTAAGATCTCTTATTTCTTTGATAGTCTTCAAATGCACTCATTTATCCTTTATTTAAAGTGTTTATATTTTCACTTATGGGGCTAGTTTATAAAACGATGTGGGTCAACCTATACTTTCTAGTTGGGTTGACCTGTATATTCTTGTTAGGACAAGCTGACAAAATATTTCATATCTATTCATTCCTATGGAGTTATAGGCAGTGTCATACACTATTGGAAAGGTATTGAAATAATATTCTAAGCCATATGTATTATGGTCCCAATTAAATAAGATATTTAGAGTAAAATATCCTTCAATGAAAAGGTATCTAAGTTGTTCATCAAGAAAAAACTAGGTATCCAAAGAATAGTTCCAAAATATTCATCTCGTAATCTTTATCCTATACATTTGTAGTCTCCCCATGTGTTTGAAATCAATGACAACAACATTTCTAACAATAACCCCGTAAATTTGACATTCACAGTCTTCCCCTAACTTTGACATCAATTATAATATAATATTCAACAATATCCCTCTTTGTCACTTATGGTGACCCTAAACATTTGAGCATTGTTGTTGTAGAACTCCACCTATTTGCAATTTCTCCCCCTATCTACAATCTCTCCTCCTTTTATATAAATGGGAAATGGGTACTCCCCTTGAGCTCATGCTTTCCTTTACTAATTATTTAGGAGAGATATAAGTCTTATACAATAATTTTCTCACATAACAATGTTAAGGACATATACATTACTTGAGGTCCTGGTTTCTTTTTGCATTAAACTTCTTGAAAATTCTTTCCTTATTTCACATCCTCTAGAATGAAATGATAGATCATATAATTGATCATACATTTTACTTACACATAGAATATTTTTCTTTTATACCTTCAACATAGAAGACATTATATATTTTAGTCATTCCATGATCAAGACTAATTGTTCCCTTTCCAATTATCCTTGTTGATGCATCATCTCCAAAGGTAACATTGCATCCTTCTTCTTCTTTTAGAGTAATAAATTTACTCTAATATCATGTCACATGTTTTGAACATCCAATATCAATAAACCATTTACTTGTGTTACTTTGAGCATATAGACCAAGTCGACACTCATTTTTTTCTTGCTTTATTTTCCATACCTCTATGCCTAATAATATATTCTTCCTTTCTTTGCTTATGAAACCTTATTGTGGTTCTTGTATAGTCACATTCTTTGTGCCCATATTTATTACATTTGTAACATTCAATATGATCCAATAGGGGAGAAAATGAGTTGTATGTTCTAACACCACTTTCATTGAGACTTCTAATTTTGTTTCCCACAAAACCATTATTTCAGGTCTTATAAGATCCTCTATTTCTGTTTCTCATAGTAAGTTTCTTACATAATATCTAAAATTTGTTCCATTATGATAAAAATTATTACAAGTAAATAAATAACCAAAGAAGATATTTTTCTACCAAGATGTGAAAGGTAGACTTGGTGGAGCAACTCCTTTGAATTTATTCCTGACGATATTTGAGAAAAAATATGCCTCTATTGTTCTTCATCTCCTTTCTTGTTGTTGTTGGTTTCATTTTTTAAGGATCTCTTTAGAACATTAGCATTTTTGGATTCTCTTTATTTTCCTTGTCTGATGGCTTTGTGCTTGATTCTCCCTTGGGGGTATTATGATTTTCATTGTATCTAAGACTTGTTTTGATGAAAGGTGACCTTTAGCAGTTGAGAATATCATCTAATATTTAGGTATTCTTTCCAAACATTAATATTTGATTCAATTGAGAATTTTGTTTCCCTAATTCCTTTCTCATGGAAATAACTTTTACTTCTAGCTTTTCAAAATCTTCTTATTTTTCTTGCATCCAACTTCTCAACACCTCTTTTAAATTCTTTGCCTCTTCTAGTTGTGTCTTCGGGATTTAAACCGATGTTTCATCAAGATCATGACTACTTGGTCAATTTAATGTCCTTAAATTGCAAGCATAAATTATTGACCGGAGTTGGTAAAATTGTGAAGTGCAGGTGTGCTATATATGATAGAGGCTTTACCTTTAATTTGTAAGATGATGGTTATATTTGTTTTGGGCTTTTTTTTGTTTATCTAGGTTCCTATCAGATTAGAGTTAGATTTTTAATGAGTGAAAGTTAAGCTATTTTTAGACTGACCTACCAGGTCATGTCTATACTGAGTATCATTCTAAATCATCTTATGTTAATCATTCTAACATTATGAATCTATCCTAAACACCTTGTTGCTATAAAACAGAGTATAAATGATTCTAAGAGAAAACCTACCAGGTCATGTCTATACTGAGTATCATTCTAAATCATCTTATGTTAATCATTCTAATATTATGAATCTATCCTAAACACCTTGTTGCTATAAAACAGAGTATAAATGATTCTAAGAGAAAGAAAACAATCCTTCAAAAACTATCTACAAAGTATATACAAACTCTTATTTTAAAAGGCATGAAAGTAATCTTCTGACGTTGAATACAGAGTATAGACAAGTTCTTATTCTACAAGTATAAAAGCACTGACTGTAATTAAGCGAAAAGCATTCAAGAAACTAAACTTTTAAATGACTGTGAAGAAATTCAAACACAAACGAAATAACGAAATGATAAATGAAATAACGAGATTTAACTAAGTTATAATGAAATCATGAAATAGCGAAGTAAGGAAACTAAACTATAATGAAATAACAATATGATAACAGAAAACAATATAATTAAATAAACTAAACCCCGACTGTCTGCAGAGGCCCTCCACATACAGTAGGTGTAAAGCACGCTCACATACACATCGAATAATATAAAGGTAACTTTAATTCAATACAAGAGCAAAGGTTTGTTTCACAATTCTTCAAAGATTAACTATTACTTCCTTCCTAATACTCTACAGAGGATACATGTTTATATATAAAATATGTGCGAAACAGTTTGAGACTTATACGCCTACAAGTCTTTGAATCAATCCTTATTTAAACTCCAAACTTAACTATAAAAGAATTATCTCATCGATTTGGTATTTGGAAAGAAAATCAGAGAAACATGATTCATTCAGACTTCTGCTGCTACATGTTTGATTCATGCCTTTTCCTGTGCCACTGTGTGATTTCTTTAGTGGATTGGCTCAATCAAATAGGAGGAGATCCATGAGGGTATCAATCCTCAACCGCTCATATGCTTCTTTGCTTCGTTGGCGTACTAGAACCCTACAAACTATGGAGATAGCTGCAGATTTGTAAAATAGTTGCAGAATCATGTTAATTTTGTAGCTAATGCAATCTTTAACATAATAATAAGGCACATTAACGAATACAAAAAATAAGACATATGAGAGCTTTTACCTTATCAAAATCCATGGTTTATTTCTTTTATTGAGTTGATAGTGATGATGAAAAAGAGGAAAATGGAGGAAAAAGGGTGTCAAAACAAAACAGTTATGGAACTCTACATTCTCCCACACTGAAGATTTTGTATGTCCTCATACAAAACACAAAATTGATATCTTTGTTTAACTACTGCATTTTCTTGGACAATTCTTCCAGTACATCTAACTTCATCCTTTTCACTTTCTTACCAGTCATTTCCATCCTTGGTTTTCTCATGAGGATCTTGTATTTCAAGTTTATAACTTGTCTCTGTAAAGCCCTGTTTTTCTTCTTTAGTTTATTGTTCTTCTTAAACCACATACTTAGATGTAAAGGAGGTTGTCACTCTCAGCTATTTAGATTTCATTATGTGCTTTCAAGGTTTGATTTTCATTTTTAATGTACCTATTTAATGTCTCCATTTCGAAGATTTACTATTTTAATACATTGATTACTGGAGGTTCTTATGGTTCATTAAACTAGACTTCTTCTTCCTCTTGAATTGGAATTGATGTTTTGGTTGCATCCATTTTCTCCAGGGATTCAATATAATCATAAATCTCTTATTGCATAGGATCAATTTATGGCATTCTTCATCTTTGACTCTGAGGAGGTGAGGTGAAAGTTGGTGATGGAACCCTTGGCGATGACACCCTTGGTGCTGAAACTCTTGGAGATGTTCTCGGAGAAATTTCAGAATCTTCTTTTTTTGCCTCTGAGTCCTCTTCTGTTTCTTCATTGATATGCTCTACGCTCTTTGAGGGTAATTATTTTGCTGAGTTGAGTTTGTCACTCCTTCTTAGACCTATGACAGGGGTATTTTGAGTTTTCTTCCTTTATGTTTTAGGCTTCTCTGTTGGAGATGAAATCTCTGTCTCTTTACTGGCTTTCTTTCTAACATTTCTTTTGTTTATTTTCTCTAAAACTTCTGCAAGAGGGATGTCATCCTCTCACAGTTCTTGTAACTGTCATGGTTCTTGTTCCACTATCCTATCAATTTTTCTTTTCCTTCCCCTCTTAGGTCTAATGCTATTTGGCTGCCCATGAGTATCTTCCTAAAAGTGATTCCTTACTAAAAATATTTCCCAATTATCACCTATGTTTTGGAGATGAAATTCAACAAGTATTTTAATTAGACCATGATGATACATTGTATTATCTATGAACTGAATTCTCCTTTGAACACTCCTTGCCATCTTTCTTAAACTATTCAGTAAGAAATATGGAAGATTTATCTCATTTTCTTCAAGAAAATTCATTATCAGCTGAATATGATAGAAAAGCATACATCCAAACCTTCCTTCGCAGGTAACAAATTTTTTGTATTATTAGAAGAAAATTCTTCCACTTACTTTTTAGTGTTGTTCTTGGGATGCCCTTCTTGAAAATGGTGGTGTCCATGCTTGGTTTCTTCAGGGAAACCTTCCAGTATTCTCTTTCAATACCTCTATTTTTGAACCATTTTTCTCCAATCCGCGATAGTCTAGTATCTTCAGCTATAAATGACTCTTTCACTATGAATTTGATGTCTCATATCTCCACTTCGACTCCATCAAAAGCTATGGCGAAGGATTTGGTCACTTCTTTATGGAAGCCATCAAATTTCTCTATAAATTCTAACCAATGCACCTCATGCAACAATTATTTTGTCTGTGGATACCCCTCCAAAATTTTCTTCCCTATTGACTTCGTTCTGGCTATCACTCCCATGGCCGAGAAACTTCGTTTAAAAAATTGTTTTATTTCACAAGGTAGGACCACTTAATAGGGTTTTTAGAGTGGAAAGGCCAAGAGTGTGAGTGATGAAATGATGCGAGCGTAGATAGTGAGGGTATAAGGGAGTGTGGCAGAATCTAACTTTTAAGAGCATTCATGTTTATGATTAGGGTGATCAGTTCAATGGATCAGGATATGAGTTATGATCACTAGGAGTGAATGGAGGATTATACATGATTTGACATGACACTATCAACTCTCAACAATAATGATTTTGATTTTTGGGAGTACCATGTCTTATCATTCATATATGTAATGTTTTGATCCCTATTATTAAATTAAATAAATGCATACCTTTGAATTATTTTCTTGCTAAGCTTTGGTTACCTTTTTTATGTTGTATTTAGGTACATTGCAATGGAGGGAGTCAATCATTCCTTCAATTGTATCATCGGAAGTTTCTGTCAAATTAGATGCAGAAAGTTATCAGAGCTGTAGAAAATTAATAATTTTGTAGCTGTT
>APFE030353228.1:0-10376 GCA_000404065.3 Pinus taeda
AAAGGAGAGAGCCCTCTCCGATTGCAGGTGGGCTAGAACCTGCAATCAGAAGATTGGTTTGTGGTTACCTCGACCGTATCCCTAATAGGAGCCTAGGGACAACTTGAGTGATAACAGAAAGTATCACAGTTATAGTGCGAGTCTCTGCTTGAGGAAAATATCGAAATACCAAAGATCAAGAAACTAACCAACCAACCAACCCCTACTCCATTTTTAGGGTGGTATTTATAGGCAAAATATCTAAAGTTATTTATTACAACCGACCTAAACAGGTCTGCAGGAAAAAGCTTTTTTAAAAACCTAATTGTTGCTGGAATTAAATGCAAGTAAGTCCTTTGGGCTGCGCCAGAGGCAGCTAGATCAAGTTGAGTTGATGGGGTGTCCTGTGTGACTTGGTGCAATGGTTCTGTCATAACTGTGCATTGAGTTCTGGTCCACTGATCTCCTGTGAGTTTAATGTGCAGTCATTTGTGCCGGTGAGCTTTCAATGCGTCCTCAACTGCTTCTTGACTTTCAGAGCCTTTCTTTTAATGTTGGATTTGCCTCGAGCCTTGAGAAAATCTCCTCTGATACACTTTTCCGCTACATTGATAGTCTCCGCCGCTTCCTGATACTCTTTGACATGCTTTTTATTTGTATATTTGATTTGATACTCTTTAATCTCTGTTCCTAGTCTCTCTCTGTCTTCAAATACACTTAAATTAGCAAAATCGGGCTTTTTTCGGGCCTTTTCGGTGCAAAAAGGGCTAAGGAATCAAAATATTCCCTAAAGATTCTCCAATATGGCTCATTTCGCGCTAATCGCGCATCGAAAAATGCCTTTGTTATTCATTCCGGAGCTCCGAAGCTTGACTTTCACGCTTGCGCATTTTTTTCGTTTTTTGGATGCTGACGTCAGCATGACGTTAGCAGTACGACGGATGACGTCAGCAGTGGGGTCCTCTGGTACGGATATGACGTCAGCATGCTGACGTCAGCAAGGTGACGTGGCAGTACGGCGGGGTGACGTGGTAGTGACAAGTGGTAGGGTGACATGGGCCGGGTGTAGGCGGTGAGGGGTGAGGTGGAGGCGACGTGGCGGGGTGACGCGACGCTCCTGTAACCTGAGGGAAGGGCGGTTTTGTAGTTCATCGGACCGCCTTTGGTACGGAGGCTGTTTTTGTCAAGGGCAACCCGATGCAATGGGAAGCTGCCACCTGTCGCGGTGTACAACGGTAAAACCGTCGGACATCGGGTGGTAACGTGCCAATACATAAGGGCGCCCGATATGAACAGGGGCCGTCGGATCTGGGGGAGACGATCCGACGGTGGACGAGAGGCGAAGGTGCGCGGGACTTAATAAAAGAGTGCACGAGTTAAAGTTTAATTTTTCCACGGCGAGGGTGGGTTTAGACTTTAGGAAACGGGTTAATGGGTTTAGGCGCTTGGTGATTTATTAAACAAACATTAATAAATTCCAAAGAAAATGCGCGTGGGGGGGGGGTTTGCATTTGGAAAGGGGTCCTTTGTGTTTTGGAGGGGGTCCAAACACCTGGGAATGGAAATTCATGCAAAAAGAGGGTTCTTACTAAAGTTCAGGTGACTTAGTAATTCCCAGAGAAATACTTATGGTTATATTTCAACCAGGGGGAGGGGATATTTACATAAGGGGATTATTTACATAGTTTTAGTAATGGGATGGGGAAAAAATGTAGGGAGTTAAGTAATAATGTCGGTAGTTAATATGGAAATGACAAGAGGAGCGCTAAGTTTCAGAGACCTTAGGCTTCAAAGGGGAGATAGAGCTTTGTAGAGAAAGTATGGACCCTCCTTGAGTGAAGCAGATCTTCACTAAGGTTAATGACATGGAAAATGATGAAACTAAGAGATATCAAGCAGATCTTGACCTCTTTTGGGGAAATTAGTCAATGATTTAGGGAAGAGGAAGAAAGGGAAGTTAGTTATGCCTGATTTGAGATCCTCCACATGAAACTGCCTGATGACTGTGACCTGAGTAGAGATGATACTTTGAAAACATAGGATTGATCAGAAATCAAGATTATGTAACCTCAAAACTACTTACCCAACCTACTTACCTAACATTTTTTCTTCTTTTGGTTTGGGTGCACTTAGACTTGCAGACCCAGCATTTCAAATTTTTCTTTTTATGCCTTCCTATCTACAAACTACCCTTATTTCTTCCAAGGGCCCAGATTAAGCAGTTGGGCTCCTTTGATTTTCTACCTATCTAAAATCTGCCAAGATTAAGTTGTTTGGACATATAGTTCATTCTCTATATTCTAAAATAGGAAATTGAAACCTAGGGAGACCAAGATTAGGCTGTTTGGACCTCCCTTTAGCTGAAAATTCTACAAAACTGGAATGACTCTTCAAAATTGGAATGCAGTAGATAAACTTTGAGTAGCATTCTTTCATGGCCTCATTCTTTGGTGACTGTTTTAGCAAATATGGAGCATTGCAACATGCAAAGTATGACATATTTGGCCTGTAGAAATGTCAATCATGAAATATGAGTAACCTGCTGCAGCAGGAGGCTAACATCTGGCATCTGATACTCTTTGAGGATGAGGTAGGGAATCCAAGATAAGAGTAGTCGAGGACTGATATTCGTTGAGGACTAGCTATTGAAGATAAGAATATTCCAGAGAAGGAGATACCCTGTGAACACTTGGGAGGGGTATGTGCCTTGAGAGATAATGATGATGGTGGTTGTAAATCATTGGTCTCACCAACATTGTGCTTTGATCTTGTTGAGAGATAGAGTTGTTAGTCAAGGCCTTGCTATGTGACAATGTTGGTTGTTATGATGCTAAACACATGGGTTACGAATATGACTCTTCTTATGAGATATCTTTAGATTGAGAATGTCCATGTACCATTTATGAATACCTCCCTAATTAAGAGGGAGCGTTGAAAAATGTGTAACTAGGTTCAATCTTCATAAATATGAAATGTACTTTTGACTCTTGCATATTGTAAAATGAAAGAATTTTTTTTTATTGCTATTTTTGGATTATGGGTTTCATGCTCAAGATCTTTTATTTTAGAGATAAAGCACCCATTTAGTGATTTTAGGGTTTGTCTTAGGTCAAGGAGTCAAAATATTCATTGTCATATGTTGAAGACCCCTTCAAGCACATTATAACTTGTAAAAATAATTATTTTTGTATTTTAAAGTGTCAATAAACCCTCCAAGACCAAGTCAACCCGCGAGCAAAGAAGTCGTCCTAATTTGAGGAACTTCGTCCACCTTGGAAGCCTATATATATGAGAGAACTTGACCTCCTAGAGACACAATTGATTCTCTCACCAAGTGAGCAAAGAAGAAGAAGAAAGAGGCTAGCGAAGGAAGAAGGAGGATGAAGATCAAGTGTTAGGGGTATTTTCTCTTTCTATCCTCACATGTGCGAAGGAAGGAAGCTAGGGTTTCTGCTGTTGGGTTAGGATTTTGCTACTGCAGGATCGAACTTGGAAGAAGTGCAAAAAGAAGGTCGAAGGACGACTCATTAGATTATCCTCAAGCCCTAGAAGGGAAAGAAAGTCAAGCTAAGGTCTGAGGAAGTCTTGGAATGTCGAAATAAGCTCACACATGTGGATGTAGCTGCTGCTAGGAGGGCCAAAAATTTTAGATTTGTAGTAGAGGCCAAAATTTTGTTGCTTGGGGTCAAAGTTGTGTTGCAGGAAGAAATTTGACTGGGTTTGACTTGGACAAGGAAAGAACATCATCAAGAAGGCTGGACTTGGTCTTGAAAGGGTCTTAGTCTTGGTCTGTAAGTCTTGGAATTCTTCAATTGAAGAATCTATAGGGAGAGAAGAGATTTATGGGTTTTCCTCTCAAGTGGAGAGGTTTTGGCCCTGGCTTGTAGCCTATATCCTGTGTTCTTATGTACTATTATTCTTCTTATTTTGGTAGTTGTTTGATGATAAGAATGAACATGTAACAACCTTGGTAAAAATTCCATGTAATAAAAGTTAATAAAGGAAAAATAAGACCACGGTTAAGGGACACTTATTCCAGGCTGAATGTTGGGCAAAGATATCTTAGTGGGCATCACTGGATGTGTGTTTTGGCTAAGGAAAATTGGCAAAGGCTAAGGCAAAAACATTAAAAGGCAAAAGTCATTTTTGGCACATTTATTTATGAAAATAAAGGAAATTAGGAGAAAAGTAGGGTGAAAGGTCACAGGTTGCATGTGAGGACGAAAATGAAGGAAAATAATGGAAAATGGAGAAATTAGAGGCCTCATTAATAAAAAGGCTTCTGAGGATCAATTGGCAAGCTCTTAGTCAGTGTAAGCTCTTGGCTTAAGTTTTATTAGTTAATGTAAGATCTTGGCTCAAGCTTGGTCAGTGTTAAGCTCTTGGTTAGTTCAGGTTTGGAGCTCTCTCATTATTCTCTCTCTCTGACTCTTGGTCACTTAGAGTTTCCTTGGAGCACTCTAATGTTGGAGCAAGGAAGGAAAAGCAAGAAAAGGGAAAGGAAGGGAAGCAAGGATCAAGGAAGGAAAAGCAAGAAAAGGGAAAGGAAGGGAAGCAAGGATCAAGGAAGGAAAAGTAGGATCAAGCAGCTTCAGCAGGAATACTCGCAGGTAACCTTTTGCATGTGTGATTTCCTAGCTGGTTTGGACATGCATGACTTTGCATGTTGGTGTATGACTCTCTTGTTGTTGGTGGCATGGTTTTGCAAGGTTATGAAAGTGGTTTTCAGCATAGCCTTGCCTTTTCCTAGATGCCATCATGTTGGGATGTTTATTTTGGTTTTTGAGCTTGGTTTGCTGGATGGATTTTGGAATCTGGGGTGGAGGTGGTCTCAAGTTTTATTCCCAAAGGCCTAGGAATCCCTTGACCAATTTTGGCAAGATTCATGGTAAAGCCTGAGGGAGGAGCCTCGATTTAGGGCCTAGTGATCTAAGTTTGGATTGTGCTAAATCCTGAGAGACTGGTCTCGTTTTAGGGCCTGGTGATCCAAGATTGGATTGCAGTGAAGCATGAGAGAGAAGGAGACAAAAAACTCCTCAAGGATAGTGATGGATTCCAGATGGCATTCCAAGTTCGGTTCGGTTGTGATCGAAGCAGTGCTTTGATTGGTGTGATCACGGTTTGGTGATTCCCTTGATTGTTCATCGATTGGTTGTTCTATAAGATCCCACATTCATGCTTGGAATATGGCACAGGGGTGAATGGATGAAAGAGAGATTTGGTTCAACCATGTCTAGGGATGAGTGGTACGTGGAAGTCCCGAACCTGGTTAGAATTGCCTATGATTAATAAAAGCTAAGTTCTCTTACTTTTGCATTGGTTTATATGTGGATTTAATGGATGTTATATCTCTGATATTTATATGGTTTTATGCTGGTTATAAGCATGGTTATATGACTGGTTCATGTTGTGGTTATTTCATGTATTTACTTGTAATTATTAAATGGATGGATGCAAGACCTAATTTATGTTATAACAGTTCAATGGAGAAGGCGGTTATCCTTCTGGTTATGTTTAATAAGTTATTTTAGTCATTCATGCTATGTCTTGTATCCTATACCTATAGGTTGTTTTGATGCCAAGTGTTTGATAGAATGTCAGTTTCAGTTAGGGATGCTCATGCCTAGTCCTAAGGTTGAATTTTGATTTGTTTGTCTTGTCATCATGTCTTGGATGGATTCTGGAGGTTGTAACAAGTTTTGGGAAGAGGTTGAGATTCAGGGCTAGAAAAGTGGCTCAAATATCGGGGACGCTGGCTTAGGTCTACTGAAAAGAGTCCAGGGACTTTGGCTGCTGGATGTTGTCATGCCTATAACATGAGAGTGACTAGGGGTTAAAAGGCTTAAAACATCAGTGGGACTCAGGGACATGATGTCTAAGTGCCTGAAATTTCTCCTGAGGGTGTTGTTGCTGACGTGGATGGGTTTGTTTGATATGTTACATCAATTCCATTCCTTAAGGTAACCAAGGAGGTTAAATCCCTTATAGTGACCTCTCCCTTTGTATGTGTTATCTCAACTGGTCAGTTGCTTGGGTGGACCTAGGAGGAGGGGTGTTACAAATTGGTATCAGAGTGTGCTTGCACTCTAATTAGGTGAAGGTGCTTGGTCATGCATGCATTTTAGTTGCATGTGTGCCTCTTACACTTGCATTATGTGTGCTTGTTGCATTGCATCATGTTGATCATGGTTGTAGTAAGGTTATCACGAGGAGCTTGATGTTGATTTTTGTGGAATGCACCATCATGAGTATATGACTAGTTACATATTGTTATATGTCACTTACATGCTGTTATAGGTTGCTTGATTAAATCCTTGTATGGTAGGTTGCATTCTTGGTATGTTTGATTACATGTATTAGTCTTATAGGTTGGTTACAAGAATTTATCTCTTATGCTTGACTACATGCATTCATGCGTATGTGTAGTTGATCAGGAATTGCTTATGCATGTTGATGGTTGCATGTGGCAATGTGTACAATGGAGAAGTGGCTGTTGTCCTGCATAAGGTCATGGTTTGTGTAGTTGATACGGTCATGCATTGATGACTGGAATCTAGCTAGAATGATGTGTATATGGTTTGGTACTCATGTATTATATGTCTATATGTAGTTGTCCTGCATGAATGGTCTTGGTTATACTTATGCATGAATAGTAGGTCAAACATGCCTTGTGAATTCATGGTATACAATTTAGGTCATCAAGGTGATATTGGTATGTTATGATGCCAACGTGTTGGATGAGATAAAGCAGGAGATGCAGATCACAATAATGAGGTTGCAGCATTGGACTTTAGGGTAAGAGAAGATCATCATATAGGTACGTAAGTTAATTTTTTTATATGCATTAGGGTTATATACATTAGGTTTATGTACATGCCTTTTGATTTTATGGTTATATTCATGATAGATGTTATTTGATTAATGTAGTTATATGCACATGTGTCGGATAGTCAAGAATTATAGTAACTTGTAGTTGTATGCAATTCTATTGTTGTTTTATATTAGATAACATGATGATTATGTTATATGTTATTGATGAGCATTATAGGTTAACTTGTTGTTAGATGCTAGTAACTTTATGATTAGGGTTATTACATTGAGATCTTGATGTTATATGTATCATACTAAATTGGATTGGCCTATGTAAATGGTTAGGGTTACGACATTCAGGTATGAGCCGACATATTTGTGATATGGTGTTGTACTAATATAGATTGACTTTCCATATGCGTGAATGATAATTGTGTATGAGTTATGATGTACACATACTAGGTAGTGATTATTTGGATATCATGATCTTATTAATGTTTGGGTTAATATATTGTGAAGATATATCGTGCTAAGATGGATTGATTGTGCAAACAAGATTTCCTCTCATGAGATACATTAAGGTACGATTTTGCTTATGTCAAATATGTGGTGCTTGATTGTTTGATTAGGTCATATAGTTAATTTAGTGAACCTGGTATGTTTGCAAGTTGGTTGAATGTTTGATGATTTGCATGACATAAGTATGAGCCTATAAGATTGCATGAAGAAATGATCTCATGTTAAGATGATTGTACTAACACATATGTGTTGAGACAATTGATATGTACTTGAATGTAGTTGACAGTTGTAGCATTATGTCTAATGACTATGAGTTGACTATGGGCTATGACACGATTGTTTGTAAAATTTGATTTCAAATTGATAGATATGATTGTCTTGATATTTGGAACATGTGGTTGACATGTGTGAGCAGTTGGAAACATGCTTGGTATTAGCGTGATAAGGTCATAGTTGATGTGTTTGTATAACTAACAGTTGGGTGATGTGACAATACATAGTAAGCCTCCGTTGCAGCAAGGCAAAAAGGTAAAGGAAAGGAATTGGGCGAGAATTCCTTTGGCTATGTTTGGAAACCCTAATTCCAAACGAATGAGTACTTTGCACACAGGAAGTCTTCGTAGCCTTGATTTGTTTGAACTTATGTGGATATGTGTTATGTTCAGGGACATGTGCTTGACATGTATATTAGCTAGTTTCTAGCTACAGGTAGATCTATCAAGGGAATTGGAGTCCCTTGAGAGATGGCATGGATGTATTCAGATACAAGGAAACATGCTTGACACAACAAGATGAGGTATTTGGTGTACTGTTATATTTATTTATGCGCTAACAGTTATGTGTTTATGGCAATATGATGCAGGGAGTTGCATGGCAAGAGAAATTGCCATGAAATATTGAAGAAGGCTCAGGTTAAGCTTCCCTTGGGAACCATGGGGATTGAGTCACGGTGTCTATTATTAATATTGTGCTTTGGTATTTTTCGATTGTTGTGCTCAATTTGCGATTTTGAGTGTGTTTGGTGCATAGCTATGCAACTTTATTGTAGTGTTGTGTTGTTCTTGGTTTTCATGGTTTTCTTCTTGGTTATTTCTTGGTATTTCCTTTTATGTTTTGAGTCTTCGAAATTATTTGGGAAAGAGGAAAGTTAATGGAGCTCAGGGAGATTTGTGTGGTACCTAATAGGTAATGTAATACTTAGATGAAGCTCTATCATGAGTAAGCGTAACAAAAGGTAAGACTATGACATACGGTTGGATTGGTTGGTCCATAGTGGTAAACAGACGGTGACAGTACAGACATGTGAAAGGTAAATAGAAAAGGTAAAGTAAATGGATATGAGGTGTCATATGCCTTGGCTATGTTGAGAAAAAATGTTCTCAATGTTGTGCATGAATAAAGGAAGTTCTCTTAACCTAGACCTTATGCTTATGGTAATTATGTTATGATTATGATTATGTTGATGTTTATATAGGTATACATGTATGTATGTATGTCGTTCTCTAACAAGATGATGATTGTTTTATGCTAATGATTATATATGTATGTATGTATGTATCTATGTCACTGTCTCACAGGGTTGTTAGGGACCGTTGTTGTGGAGGAATGATTTCTTATGCAGGTGAATGGCATGAAGAGATTCCTGGTTCATGAGGAATAAAGCGGGAAGAGTAGCTTGGAAAATATACAAGGTCAATATCATATGGTTATGCATTGATATTAAGTGATTATATTATGTCTATGTTATGGAAAGGTTATACCAAGGGTTACAACAACAAAATGAAAGCAATGTGGTCTGCAACATGATAGGACAAGCATGGATAAGACATTGGAAGCAAGGTTTCTTGGTAAAGACAATGTGGTTTTGGATGTGTGGTATTATTGTTGTGCACATGTTGGATATGTGATGTTATGTGCATGTAGTTTTGTGGAGATATTTCATATGCCGTGCCGTGTACAGACGATGCTATGTACATGTTGGATATGCAGTGCTATGTACATGTGGTTTTGCGTGCATATTGTACATGTGGCACTATGTACATATGGTGTGATGTGCATGATTGTACACGTGGTGTCGTGTGCATGTGGTGTTGTGTACATGTTGTATAAGTGGCGCTATGTGCAGGTGGTGTTGTGTACATGTCGTGCATGTGGCACTGTGCACATATGGTATCAGGTACATGTCGTGCATGTAGTACCATGTACTTGTGATGTTGTGCACACATTGTGCAGGTGGTGCGGTGTACATGTGGTACTATGTACATATTGTACATATGGTACTGATGTACGTGTGGTATTGTGCGCATGTCATACATGTTGTGTTGAAGGCACGTGGTAATATGTATGTGCATTGTGTAGTTGTGGTATCGTGACATGTGTCCATGCACATGGTTTAGGAGAAGTCACTGGGTGTTTGTCTGGCGTGGAAACCGAACCAAAGTTTTGGATGTGTGGTATTATTGTTGTGCACATGTTGGCTATGTGATGTTATGTGCATGTAGTTTTGTGGAGATATTGCATATGCCGTGCTGTGTACAGACGATGCTATGTAAATGTTGGATATGCAGTGCTATGTACATGTGGTTTTGCGTGCATATTGTACATGTGGCACTATGTACATGTGGTGTGATGTGCATGATTGTACAAGTGGTGTCATGTGCATGTGGTGTTGTGTACATGTTGTATAAGTGGCGCTATGTGCAGGTGGTGTTGTGTACATGTCGTGCATGTGGCACTGTGCACATATGGTGTCAGGTACATGTCGTGCATGTAGTACCATGTACATGTGATGTTGTGCACACATTGTGCAAGTGGTGTGGTGTACATGTGGTACTATGTACATGTTGTACATAGGGTACTGATGTACGTGTGGTATTGTGCGCATGTCATACATGTTGTGTTGAAGGCACGTGGTAATATGTATGTGCATTGTGTAGTTGTGGTATCGCGGCATGTGTCCATGAACATGGTTTAGGAGAAGTCACTGGGTGTTTGTTTGGTGCTATTGTTGGGTTATGTTATATTCTTTCCACGACTAACCTACGTAGTGAACCGGGGGGTTAGAGGGG
>APFE030353230.1:0-16512 GCA_000404065.3 Pinus taeda
CTTGTCATAGGCACAATAGTGATCACCCTATTTCCCTTATTCTTATCATAGATAGTACATGTCTTATTTTCAAAGACTACTTTATAATTTTTCTCACAGAGTTGCCAAACACTCAACAAATTATGCTTCAATTGTGGAGTATAATAAATGTCATGAATACTCTTTATACCTTCTTTTGTTTGGACCTCCATAGCTCCTTTGGCAGCAACCTCCAATGATTTATCATCACCAAGCTGGATCTTGGATTTGAAACTTCCATCCTTTGCTAAAAACAACTTCTCATTCCGTGTCATATGGTTAGAGAATCCAGAATCGAGGTACCAAACATCTTTACTAGTATTTTCACCTTTGGCATAAGATAAGAATAAGTGATCTCGAGGATACTCACCACTTTCTTGAGCATAATTAGCATTTTTACCTTCTTTCAATCTGCATTCTCTTTCATAGTGACCATACCTGTTACAATGGTAACATTGAACATTTCTCTCATAAAATCTACCTCTACCTCTTCCTCTGAAACTACCTCTTCCACTTGAGCCACCTCTTCCTCTACCTCTTGAATAATTTTGGTTTTGCCATTTACCTTGACCTTGATGGCTTTTGGTGTTGTTGCTACTTGCATCTTCATTCTTTGTAATTTGTAATTTAGAGGAAAAAGCTTTCTCTACAGCTTCAAAAGTTTCCTTCAATCTTTCTTCATGAGACATCAAAGGTCCAACCAATTCATCAAACTATAGTTTTGTTAAATCCTTACTTTCTTCCATGATTATTGCAACATGATTCCATCTATGTGTTAAAGATCTCAATACTTTTTTAATTAAAACTTCATTACTTACAGCTTCTCCAATTGTAGCCATTTTATTGACCACATCTTTCACTCTCACACAATAGTCACTCATACTTTGAGCTTCTTGCATCTTGAAATTCTCGAAATCTCGCTTCAATGTCTGAAGCTTGACCACCTTAACTTGATCACTACCTTGGTAAGCTTCTTGTAGAGTCTCCCACGCAACTTTGGCAGTTTTTGCTCCTGATATTCTTGGAAATAAGCTCTTATCAAGAGCTATCTGAATGTGAAACAAAGATTGAGCATTCTTCTTCCTTGCTTCCTTTCTTGTTCTTCTTTCATTGGCTATAAGAGAATTCCAATCAGGTGGCTCCTCATATCCTCATTCAACAATCTCCCACAAATCTTTTCCAATCAAAAATGTTAGCATCTTAATGCACCAATAATCATAATCGTTCCCATCAAATTCTGGAACTAATATCTGGTTAGAATTCGACATGATTAACTTTGGCGAAATTCCAACAATACAACTTTAACCCAAAATAATTTTACGTGATCTCATACCACTTGTTGAATATGAAATGAATTATTTCAAGCAAATTAAGAAGCCAACAGTACTATGAAGAACAATACATATAAAAAAATATAGATAAAACAATTAAAAAATACAGTGACTGTGTGAGCTAGAAACTGCTGCAAATCTCATATATTGATTCAACTGTTAACTACATTATTAAATAGTAAAACTATTACTAAAATCAACTCTGGAATAATTCTACTACAATTACAACTAATTTCTAGCACTTTCGAACAGCACTGACCACCCTAACAATCTGCTGCTTTAGTCCCTAACAATCTGCCGCTTTAATCCCTAACAATCTGCTGCTTTATTTTTGCAGTGAACACAAAATCTGCTCGCTACTTTGTCACCATTTTACATAACTAATTAAGCATTAACTCTAACAATAATAATAATTTATTTATTTAAAAAAATAGAAAATTTGAAATTAAAATTAAATTAAATACTTAATAATTATAATTGTTAATGAAACATTTTGACTTAATCAAATTAAATAATAAAATATTTTATAGTTGTACTTGTATTTTTTTAAATGTAGTTAGATGTAGTCAAAATGTTTAGATAACGGAACACATATTCCACTACATTGTGTCTTTTAATTTAAAAAATATATATATAATATTTTGATTATGAAAATAAAGATGTTTTTAGGCATGTGTTATTTATATTGGCCCATAATAGTATACCAAATCTTACTTAAATGTTAATACTATCCATGGCAAATGGTGATTATCTATGGTTAAAATCTTTCTAAGTATTAACTCTTTATGTTCTTATTAAATGAAATTTAAATATATGTACAAAATTATTATTTTAATCTATATGGTAAAATGGATCAAGTTTGACAAGATTGTTGGGCTAAAATAACATTGGGACGGTTTTGTCTACTCATTTTGGTTCATCCTCAAGACAAGTTGAATGAACAAATCTCTTTACATATTAAATAGAAAAAGCACAACATCCCTTTACCACGTAATGGCTATATTGACAAGGCATAGGGAAATGGTTAGTTTGCACTAGATTAGGGGAATAAACTTTATTTAATTAAATAAGTTAATTCAGTTATTTACATTGTTATTAAAATAAGAGTAAATGGACCATTTTATAATTATAAATATATATATATATATATATATAATATATATATATATAATATATATATCCTTATTTATTTTTCTCAGTAAAAACTAAATTCTATTAACTAAAATTCAGAATATTTTTACATGGAATTGAGGCTTCAGGGGACAGAGCCCATGAGCCATCAACATTGTAGCACTGCCCCATAACTGTAAGAAACTAGGGAAAACATTAACATACACCCACCAAAATGGGCGTTAGAAACATAAATAGGCTAATAGAAAGAGAGAGAACCATATAAGGAGAGTTGAGAGGAGACATCCTTGAAGAGGTCGGACAAATTCAAAAGGAGACATGTGGTCACACATGTCAGTCATCTTCCGCGTCCTCCACATGAGTCTTCTCAACATCCCGACACGCATTGCCCATATCGAGATTCACCTTTCCATCTGTCGCCTTATTGAGGCTAGTGGTGCCTGTATCCCTTTCTGCCTCAATTGGGCCACTATCAACTAAAAGGAGGAATACAGGGGTTGAATATCCTTCTAACCAGGGTCAACCTCCTGCTTAATTTCCTGAACTCCCTCATCCATAGAGGGCTCACTGCTGTGAGAAGGGTTGGGCATAATGCACGACAAAGGGGTGACTTGGTTTTCTTCCTCCTATAGAATAATGGTAATGTGAGCAATAATCAAAGGCTGGTTCAAGTTGCTCTGAAACTTGAAATGCGTCATTTGGAAGACGCTATTAGGAACAGGCTTGCGAGTAGGACTCGCGGGAGGAAAATCCTCAGGAGAGGAGGAGAGGTTAATGGGCAAGTGAGCTGGGTCTGCCAATTGGCTGACGGGAGGCCGCTTGCCACTCCCTTGGTGATCCCCAGAGCGGTTCCTCTTTCCATGGTGCTTCATTTTAACGGGCAAGGGAAAGGACACAGAAAAATCAAGGAAACTAGTGCTAGAAACAAGGGAGGGACCAAATTGGACCAGAGACCAGTGAGCATAGATAGTGAAGACTCGAGACGGAGAGATGGCATAGTCAATACAAAAATCAAAGGCTTCAGAGAGCTTACCCCGAGTCACCGAACTAATCCCCCTGTGGAGAGTGTTGGTGCACTCGAATAGCTCCCAAAATGAACCCGAGCAAGCTTAAACTTGCCTGTGAAGAGAGGCTCTTGCTTATTATCACACCATAACTGAAACGAGAGCTTGGAACCAGAGAACTGAATGTCGGAGGTGGTTTGTTCCCAGGAAATCGCCATGCTTATAACCATTAACACGGTGCGTTGGAGCACGTCCTTCATTAATGCAATAGGCCTACACTGTCCTGCCTTCATTAAAACATTCCTTCTGCGAGAGATAGGAATCTCGGACGCCACACTGCTCTATAGGTGGCAGTACCTGGGTTCTTTACTCTGCATGGTGGACAATCAATGTTCGGTCGTCACCCGCATCCGGGGGAAATTCCTCCTCCTGTGTCATTTCCTTCTGCACTAGATTATTGAAGTCGAGGAGTTGTGAAGCAGTCACTAAGCGAGAGAGTGACACGACGTAGAGATGCATCCCACAATCAACTCCCATATTTGCTAATAAATCCGCCACTTTGTTCCCTTCTCGGCGAATGTGTTTTAGAGTGATTGCTCTGTGGGACTAGAACCAGCATTCAATAGCTCGTAGCCTATTTTCCATTCGTCGCTAACTTTACAAGGTGGGGATCCTTGAAGGATTCTAGAGACCATTTTGATAATGATTTGTGAGTCTCCTTCTATTATGAGGCGAAAGAGGTCCTTATCATGAGCCACGAGTAGACCTTGCCATAGACCCTCCAATTCAACTGAATTATTTGTATCCCATCCTATAGATCCCAGGAAAGTTAGGATTGGAGTCCCCTTGTGATTTCTAAAAATTCCGCCAAAGCTTGCATTCCCTAGGTTGCCTTTTGAGGCCCCATTAAAGTTTAGCTCGAACATATTCTCAGGAGGAGGGGTCCATTGCATGGGCTGGTTGTTCTTTGGCTGCCTTGTTCCTGTAGTTAGCTCATCTTGCTTCTGTTGGAAATTCCAATTGTTCTAGATTTATTGTTCTTGGGGAATGGTTAGGAAGTCCTCTTGATACCAGGTTTTGAGGAATATGGTTTCTTCAATATTTTGGTGGAGAAGTTTCCATATTTCCTCCAACGATCTGGTACGATCCTTGAATACTCTACCATTTCTCTCCTTCCAAATAGCCCATGAGACAAAGCCTGGGATGAGTTTCCAAAGGAAATTAAGGATTTTGCTTTGATATGGGTTGTGGGCCCACTTGTGCACAGTATCCCTAATGACTTCATTGGATCCACCGTTCCTTTGGCAGCGAAAGCTAATTTTTTGCCATATCTTTTGTGCTAATGGGTAGTGGTGCATCAGGTGGATTATGGATTCCTCATTCTGTTTGCAATTTGGACATATGGAGGGCCCATGGAAATTTATTTTTCTTAAATTGTCCCATGTTAGAATCTTGTTGTGACAGAGGAGCCAAAGAAAGGTGGACACCTTCGGCCATATGGAGGGGTCCCATATTTTACTCCATAAGAGATCTACGACCATGTGATCCTTTATAAGGATATTATATGCATCTTTCGTTGAGAAAATTCCTTTTTCTTCATATCCCCATCTGAGGATGTCCTTATCCTCAGAGTGTAGAATTTTCCGTTTCAATAGTTTTCTGTCTAGGGTTTGTTGAATTTGTGCTTGCTCCTATCTGAGGATTTGAGAGGCTCGGAGCCATTCTCTGTACTCAAGATTTGAAGAGGTTCTCCAAAAGTTTCCTACCGTATCAAAGGGATGAATATCTGGCATTAAATTAGGAATGAGAGAGAGCTCGTGTTTGAGGGCGGGCATGTGCTGCGAAGAGTCTTCCCAAAACCTTGCACTGCTGCCATTCTTGATTTCCCAAAAGCTATGCTGTTGAATGAGGCTTTTATGTTGTTTGGCTGAATTCCACACGATTGATCCTGAGTTGAGCTCTGATAGTCTAATTAGTTCCTCCATTGGACAATTTCGGGCATATTTGGCAGTCCATAGCTAGGCCCAAGGTGTGCGAGGTTCAGTTAGCCATTTCCACCATATTCTTGCCCCCATAACTTCATTGCTGTGGGAGGGTTCTCATAAACCAACACCTCCTTTTTTTGGAAGACATGATGTGGTCCATTTGAAAAGAGTCCATTTTCGCTTGAGTCCATTACTGCCCCAAAGAAAGGATCTTTGGAGAGAAATGAGTTCCTTGAGAACCCATTTAGGTGCCGCAAGGATGGAGAACAGGTATAAGGTCATAGCTTGAAGAAAAAAATTTATGAGAACTAACCGGCTAGCCATGTTGAGAGATCGATGGGTCCAAGAAGACAAACGCATCTCTAACTTTTCTAGAAAGATCTTCTAGGATGAGTGCTTTAGGGCAGAGGCTATCACACACGCGCCTAGATAGGTAAAGGGCAAGCTAGCAGAAGAGAAGCCTAGAATACGGATAATGGCCGATTTTATGGGAGGGGGGGTGTGAAAGAAGAATATCTGAGATTTGGCTTTATTGATAGATGCACGAGAGGCTTCTGAGAAATTAGACAAAAGGGCTTTGAGTTGGCGCGCCTCCTCGACAGAGGGGCGCCCGAACAACATATTATAATCTACAAATTGTTGGTGGGTAAAAGCAGGGGAATTGTGGAAGGAGAGGCCTTTGAGATGCTTCGATTGCTCGGCCAACCTCATACTGCATCCTAAACATAAATATATATTAAAATAAGTAAACTATAAAATAAACTAATTAAAATTGTTAGTTATCAAATTTATTATATATAAATATTAGAGTAATTAATAGTTAGTTAAAAAGTTATAAAAAATAGAGTAAAAATATAAATAGTTAGCTATATTTTTATTAAAATATAATGTAAAGGGACCTTTTCATACACATATATTTATAAATACTAAAATAAATTAATTTTAAATTAAAATTTATTTGTAAAAGTTATTAAAGATATAAATATTAGAGTAATTTAAGGGTTAGAAAGAAAAATTTAATATTTAAAATTAATTAATAGTTTGAATAAACTAACAAAAGCATCCCAATGTGATTGTCGTGCAAGAATATTCTCAAACTTGATATGGATCATAGAAGCCTAAATTCAAATTGGATCAAGTTTTTAATGTCATAAGGATTTAAGGGTTTAATGTATATATTAATGTTTTAAGAAAGATCAACTTTTAAATAATTCAATGAACATAAAAATGCTTTGGAACCTAACGCACAACATTTAGAAGTCTAGGCTAGAGACGTATTCCGGTGTCGTAAAGCGTGGTAACTATTGCTTTCATCGTAGGTTGGGTGATTCCTCCTCTTTGAGACGACAAGTACATGCTCCCACGTACCTTCGAGTATATATTGGGAGGGAGACCACAATAGGCTATATCCTTTATCCTTAGGAAGTCGTGTCTCCTACACTATCGATCGCAATGCACTGAACACAACATTTGGGAAGATTGATTGTCGTACTATAAAAAGTATTGTGCATTTTTGCGATTGGTTTGGTAATCCCTCTATCTAGATTTCCACAGCAGTCACTTTCGTTCCTTTTCAGACTCCTTAAAAGAAAAGATCCATCTAAGCACTTGTCACTTCATGCCCATTAAAAATCAAAGGCGACTAGAGTAATTTTTAGCTTCTTCTCGACTCTTAAAAATTGAAAAAGCAAGTTGTGTCAAAGCGTCATAAAATTTATGTTAATCAGAATAACGTCACTGTTTCCTCGTTGATATTAGGTTGAGAAAATGGAGTCCACCAACCAGGGATTTCCCCTTAGGGAAAATCCTAGTCCTTTCTACTCTTGGGGAGATGTTGGTGCACCTCATATGGCCACATTGTCACTTACAAGATTGAAAATTTGCCTGTCAATATGGCTCTTCTTGACCTCTCTCATTCCAAGCACCATGATTCGTGAGAAATCAAATTAGCAACCAGATGATACTGAAGTTACCCCCCAACCTTCTACTTTGTTTGTTTCTCCCTCTCCTTCTTCCTCTTCACTTGGTAAAGTTGGTAAAACAAAAAACCAAGTAACTGAGAAGAAGAAGAAAGAGAAGGAGAAGAAGAAGAAGAAGCCAACACTGAAAGGGGGAAACCTTGCACTTTCTGGTGAAACTCCACACACTACACCGTCCAAACCTAAATATCCATGTGTCGTTTGCAAAGGAGACCACTATCATCAAGATTGTCCTTGCATCCCATGGATCTTAAGGGACTCGTCTCCTCATTTGCACAATTCGGTGTCGTCAACCTCTCACGATCATGTTGAGAGTACACGTCAACTAGTGAAAATGAAGTCAAAGAACAGAAAGGAAAATATAAATTTCCTTGTAGACTATGTCAAGGCGATCATGCCATCCATTGTTGTCCCTTCCTAGACGAAGCTAAAAGAGTCTTGGATAATTGTCCTACTTCACTGCTACTGCTTCCTCCTAGATACAAGAAACTTTTGCCAAGTGCATCGCTAGTTGAAAATCCGACTGACACACCTCTGTGGTCGGTCGAAGCATCTATCATTGAAGGTGAACCCTCTAAGTCCACACCAGACTAAATTCAACAGGTCGAGATGGCAGTCGACCCAGTCTCGTCTTCAGAAGGTCCACCTTCAGATGATACAATGACCAAAGAGAATGAGAATGACACCGTTCAAATCCTCTTCGTAAACACAGACTCCAATGAACATGGGGAAGTCTACCCGTTCCTTTACCGCACGAAGGAAATTTGTCGGATTCGTATCTAGCCATTTACTCGATCCCACCTCCAAGCAACCTAGTCGTTTTCTTCGACTAGAATCTACTAGGCACACCCCATCTACCATCTAATGTACCATTCCAAACCATCGTACAAGCTTACAAAATGGTCATGGTCAGTACTATCATAGATGAAGGGGCTTCTGTGAGTATCCTTTCCTCAAGAAATTGGAAAGCGCTTGGTTCGCCATCGCTTCTGCCTGAGATGCAAAATCTAACAAGCTTCGACAAATGAACCAGTCGACCATTAGGAATCCTTCCAAGTTTGCCTATAAATTTGAGAAGCAAAATTGTCTACTTGAACGTAATGGTAGTCCAAGGACCTTTGGATTAAAATCTACTCCTTAGGCATGATTACATTTATAGCATGGGAGCTATTGTCTCATCACTCTTTCGAGTGATGTGTTTTCCTCATGACGGCAGAGTGGTCCAACTCGTAGACCAGCTTTCATTCCATAGTTCACACATAGCTAATAGTCAAATGTCATCCCTAACTGATATTTTTTCCCAGGGAATGTCTCATCAATCTCCAGTCCATCCACTTGATGAGTGCGAGTGATTCGGTGATTGTGACTGAAACCGAGCGGGCATGCATCCTCGTCTGCTTCGGCAGGACAACCCGAGGTATGAGGTGGGTTTCCGGGTAGGAATATGACTAGTATGACACACCTATCCATTTAGGAAAATTGGATTGGACTGGAATAAGGTACCTCCAACAAAAGGTATGCCTTTCGTGACAGAGCAAGTGTTTTGTCTGCAAATTGAAGGGTAGCCTCGAAACTCTACTTCATTATACCTGGGGGCATGCAAACCATTTTGCATGAAAGTGAAAAGCGACCATTTATTTTCTTAGTTCGTAGGTTCTTAACCCTTTAAACTCATAGGATTGGTCATTCTTAGCTTACATAATGAAAGGATCCAAAGCAAAATTTTGAATGGTGCAAGCTCCCTAAACAATGAACCTATTGATGAGACATCTTTATGATATGACTCGCACGAGGAGTTTTACGCAAAGTTCAAGCTCGTTAAAAAATAAACCTAGCAATGAGCATATGTTCCACCAGAGTTTAAGCTCATTAAAAAATGAACCCACCTTCGGTAAATAACCATTGTGATCACATTATCATCAGCTTTTGAGCCTTGGTCGTGTTCCTACCATCACCTCCACTCTGTTTTAGCTGATCATATGGCTCCATTTGATTGTTTACCCCTTTTGAGGAACAACTGTGACGATTGATTCTATAAGCCATCTTCTTTACATTACCATGATTGGAAAGTTCCAAACCTTACCTCGAACTAGGTGCTACCCGAAAATATCTATCGTTCCTCAAAAAATGAGTGTTCTTTAAGCTCTTCTCATCTCACTCATAAAATATGTAAAGATTGCCAAGCAATTTTCCTCTCCAGCTCGTTAAATCGATCAGAAGTGCTATCTCTCCTCTAGATTTTATTTTTGGACATGAGGGATCATTACACAAAAGGATTGAGCGTTTGTCTTGTTTGGCTCATTAAAACTATCGAAAAGTCATCCCTTTCGTATTGTTTTATACTTTTTCAGACTTAAGGGATTACATTACGAAAAAGGAATCCAGGAGTTTTCTTTCCGTCCCTTTTTAGACACTCTAAAATTAAAAAAGGACCGAGTTATCTTTGTTGTTAAACTTGACAAAACCAATAGCGACAAACTTGTCCATGCAGACAAGAACGAGTTTCACTGTCGCTAGGCTCATTAAAACATAGTGACGGGTTTTCCCAAAGGGAAAATTATAGAACAAGCATATGTTATCCTCCTCAAGCTTGACAAAAATAAAGAGGTACTAGTCAGCAATGACTGGGGAAAAAATGGGAAGAAAACTTGAAGAAACTTTATTGGTAGGAAGTCGCTCTTGAACATGACACTTTCACTCCATCACCATGATTGATTCAGGTTGGGTTATTCCGTTCATGAGTCATATTACCATTGGTCCACCATACCATCCATTTTCGGGGTTAACACTACCAATCCATTTCAGCGTCGCCGATATGTTCAAGAGAAGTCGCTCAGAGAATTCACCAACCCAGCTTGTGTCTCATCCGCTGTAATACCTTCATGCTTCGTTCTTTCATGATCGCCACCCTGAACCCCATATCATCAGATCGTTTTCACCTCCACAAAATCATTTTCTTCGTTGAAGAGGTGTAGGATTGATATAAAGATCATCTAATTCCGATAAGTATTCATGGAGATATGAATTTATTTTGAAGGCTATCAAATTTATTCTATAAACATAGGATACACAAATTCCAAAAGAAAAATGACTTCTCTCAAATATATTATTGTGATTCAAGACTTGTTGATGTGTTTCCTCAATCCATACCTCGGTGAACAATTTTACAATTGAACTCCTTCGAGGTGCACCTCCTATTTCTAAAACTCCTTATCGTATGAGTATACAGGAATTAACAAAACTCTAAATGTAGCTACGGAACTGATTGATAAAGGATATATCCACCCCACTGTGTGTCCGTGTGTGGACCTCCAGTATTGGTCGTAGAAGAATGAAACTCTAAGATTATGTCTAAGATTATGTATTGATTCTAGTGAGCTGAATAAACTAACTATCAAAAATAAATATGGTGTACCTGGAATAATGATTTATTTGATCAAGTTTGGGGGGCAAGCATGTTCTCCAATATTGACCTAAGATCTATCTATCATCAAATAAATATTAAGGAAGAAGACATTTGTAAAACATCCTTTCGAACACGTTATGGTCAATAACTCATATCCCAACAAGTTTTATGTCTTATGAACGATATTTTTCATCCATACTTCCATAAGTTTGTGTTGATTTTCATTGATGATATATTGATATAGTCTAACAATGCATTGTACCCTAAGTATAGTAAGCGTGACTTTTACAAAATTATATAGACTATCTTGGTCATGTCATATGAGCTGAAGGTATAGGTGTACACTTGGAGAAAACTAAGACCATTATGGAGTGGGCCACCTTGAAAGAATGTTGCTCATATTAGGTCCTTCTTGGGCTTAGTTCTATACTACCATTGATTCATTGAAGGATTTTCAAAAATTTCTTTCCCATGATTTAGTTACAAAAGAAGGGACCAAATTTCCACTCCAAAGTTGAATGTGACCAAAGCTTTGAGCAATTAAAACATCGACTTACTATGGAACTGGCATTAAAGGTGATCAATCTAGAGAAATATTTTGTTGTTTGTAGATATGCTAGGAAGAAGTTGGCTGAGTATTAACAACCCAAGAGGGGAAGGTTATAGCTTATTAATCCCCCAAATTGAAGGAATATGAGTAGCATTAGTGCAAGCAACAAGATGTTTAAGTGAATTCTACTTTGAAATAAAGCAGGTTAAGGGGAAATGTGCAGAAAGTTGAGTTGTATTTATGAAATACAATTCATCCAAGTTAAGTCAAAAACTACTCTCATATGATTTGTTTGTTTCTAAGATAGCTACCCGTCTTAGTGGGACTAGCAGCTCTGAATGGACACTAGATTTCCTAATAACAATGGGTACCCTACATCTTCTTCCATACAACGCTTGGAAGAAACTCGTTCCGAAGGATGAGTGGTGTAAGTTAATTTTTTTTTCACATACTAGTTCACGGATACCCGGGTCAGTGGGTAGCCACTACGTCCAGGGTTGTTTAACACTGAGTGGATGCCACCCGAAGGGCATCAACACCCCTCGACCTATTTACTGACTTGACCCCAAGAGCTTTCAGGATTCGACCGTGTGACCTCCCATTGGCGAGCCACTTGATTTGACTGATTGAGCTAACTCTTGGGGCTTAGTGGTGTAAGTTATTGTAAAGGTAATATTCCAAATTATGTAGCTGTTGTATGTAGCTGTTGCATCAAAAACATTCTTAACCTATCCTCTAGAATTCACCGGTTCATTCTAACCATCTTTCCATTTATCTTAGGCTAGTAATGAGAAAAAAGCGTATTAAAGAAAGTCAATGTAAATTTTACATCCTTCTAGATTACTAGGTTGGGTATTCAATGCAATCTGAAAATTTATCTCATAAAAATATCTCCAATTCAACAGTCTCCTAAGTGGATTTCACTAGTATAAAATGACTGTTTTTTTTTAGCTTATTAACCATCACCATAATTGGGTTATGTAAAATTGTGATAAAATTCAAAGTAATTACCTACCATTTTGAGTGAGGAATAGGAAGTGGTTGTAGTAGTTAGGGGATATCTTGATGTTAGGCCTTCACTAAGTGACATTCCAAATATTTTTCCAAATATTCAATAATATATTTTCTTAAAACCTACTAGAAATAACCTTTCTTGATGATTGAAAGTAGTTTCTATATCCTCAGGGGACATCATATGGTTTCTTGTGAAATTCATCCAATACAAATTATTTAATAGTAATATAAATTCTATTTATGAAAGTTAACATTTTATCCATATTTATGCCATATTCATATTTCTTCCCTTTGTTCTAGGCTTTAATTGCCTACTACCAAAGAAAGATATATTCAGGGTCTTTAAGAGATGCTTCCTTAATCATATGAGAGAGGTTTTTGACTTAACTTGGATGAATTTTATTTCATAAATACAACGCAACTTTCTGCACATTTCCCCTTAACCTGCTTTATTTCAAAGTAGAATTCACTTAAACATCGTGTTGCTTGCACTAATGCTACTCATATTCCTTCAATTGGGGGGATTAATACGCTATAACCTTCCCCTCTTGGGTTGTTAATACTCAGCCAACTTCTTCCTAGCATATCTACAAACAACAAAATATTTCTCTAGATCGATCACCTTTAATGCCAGTTCCATAGTAAGTCGATGTTTTAATTGCTCAAAGATTTGGTCACATTCAGCTCTCGAGTGGAAATTTGGTCCCTTCTTTTGTAACTAAATCATGGGAAAGAAATTTTTGAAAATCCTTCAATGAATCAATGGTAGTATAGAACTAAGCCCAATAAGGACCTAATATGAACAACATTCTTTCAAGGTGGCCCACTCCATAATGGTCTTAGTTTTCTCCAAGTGTACACCTATACCTTCAGCTCATATGACATGACCAAGATACTCTATATAATTTTGTAAAAGTCACGCTTACTATACTTAGGGTACAACGCATTGTTAGACTATATCAATATATCATCAATGAAAATCAACACAAACTTATGGAAGTATGGATGAAAATTATCGTTCATGAGACTCATAAAACTTGCTGGGATATGAGTTATTGACCATAACGTGTTCGAAAGGATGTTTTACAAATGTATTCTTCCTTAATATTTATTTGATGATAGATAGATCTTAGGTCGATCTTGGAGAACATTCTTGCCCCCCAAACTTGATCAAATAAATCATTATTCGAGGTACACCATATTTATTTTTGATAGTTAGTTTATTCAACTCACTAGAATCAATACATAATCTTAGAGTTTCATTCTTCTACGAACAATACTGGAGGTCCACACACGGACACACAGTGGGGTGGATATATCCTTTATCAATCAGTTCCGTAGCTACATTTACAATTTTGTTAATTCTTGTATACTCATACGATAAGGAGTTTTAGAAATAGGAGGTGCACCTCGAAGGAGTTCAATTGTAAAATTGTTCACCGAGGTATGGATTGAGGAAACACATCAACAAGTCTTGAATCACAATAATATATTTGAGAGAAGTCATTTTTCTTTTGGAATTTGTGTATCCTATGATTATAGAATAAATTTGATAGCCTTTCCACATGCATTTTCCCAAATGGTTAGGAGTAATAGGACATAACTTAATATTTTTCTTAATTCCTTGAATTCCCTTTCATTTCCAGATTAAGTACAGTAACTAACATATTTTCCCTTATAATATACTAAGGACCAATGTCCTGCCAACGAATCAATCTTTATTAACACATTTTATGATCCCAAGGGGACTATATTTAAATTAACATAAATGTGTTGTCTCAAAATATCCATGGGACACTCTTCAATTTTTTCAACTACCCTTTGCTTTGCCTCTATGGCTAATTGAACTAACGAGGTTTTCTGAAATTTACTCCTTTGGAGTTGGCATCCCTCTAAAACATTAGGACTAACACAGCTTAAGCTAGCACCTAGATCAAACAAAATAGAGATAGGTTGATTAGTGACCATACCTTCACACTCGATCATGGTGGGTTGGTATGGTACTTGATGTTCATCAAGTGCAACATTAATCTTGGGAACTCTCCTAACCACCTCCTCAATTGTGGAAGCTTCTTGCATTTTCGAAAGATGCTCCATTCTTGCTCTATGCTAACCATTTTTATAATAATGAAATTCTCTGCACGAGGAGCACTATAGAGGTTGTTTTTGTTGCTCGTCATTAGCACGCTTATTAACTACCTCAGTATTCCTATTTTCAGTAGATGCTTGGAACTTTGATTTATTCATTGCTCAAAAATTACTAAAGGGTCTTTGTTGTACATTCCTTACACTTGCAATTTCTATATGTCTATTTGAGGGCATATTTATTCCCCTAGAGTTCAAACCTCCTTTCGAGTCCTCACTTTTATGTTTCATTTGCTAGTAAGGGATGCAGATTTTTCGCACAGTGTCGTCCATTATCTTCTATAATAAAATTCCAACTTCTCCTTCATGAAGTTAGGTAGACTACTAATAAAATGTTGAATATTGGCCTTTTCTTCTTGTATACTATTAGGTCCCTTTAATGCTAGTGTATTCCCTTATTATTGTCATTGTAGCCACTTATTGTTATTGTTGTTCCGATGTTATCCCCATATTTTTATTATTGTGTCCCATATAAGCCACTATTGTTATTGGGGTGCCCTTACATTATTATTGTTATGTGGGCTCTCATTATATTGTGATGTCTTAGACTCCTATATATAGAAAGGAGGTCTTGTCATTTGAAACATCCAATAATTGTTCATTTGTTTAATGTAAAGGAGGTTTCCCTCTCAAAGAGGCTAATTTTGAAGTCATGTATATATCTTTTCTTCTGTTTTGTGAGCTCATTGCATAACATTTGGTATGCGACCTTTGGATTCTAGGCTTTCGATGTCTCAAACAAGTCATCGTGGCAGTTTCACTATAAATTTGTTTCTACAAAGTTTCATATCCTGAAATTAAAACCCATTTGAACCAAAATCTTGATGAACCTTAGGTACATATTTCAGATTTTGTCTCCATATATTTTTGGAGATATAATCCAAGGTAGTTAGGGTTTTTGAATTCTCTCGAATTATATCTCAAATAGGTGACCTCGGGAAATCATCATAACTTTCTCTGTGAGAATCATATTTAAATTTTGTAAAAGGGTATAGAAAGATGACAGACTGTAGTATTTTATGTATTGTTTTCAGGTGTGAAGGTTGAAATAGTGACTTCTGGAACTTCGTACAAGTTCACTCTACTGAACTAATCTATAATCTTGTGATCACTGAAGATTTGGATTAATGCTTTCTTGGAGAATCCGATGTTGATCAGACTTGTGGGGTTGGAAAGAGGACTAAGAGGGATATCGCGGGATGAAATTTTAGACCTTGTAGATCCGAAATTACACAAATACAACATTAAACGATAGAACATTAAACGATCGACAGAAAACAAGCCAAGACAAGAGACACAAGATGTGGCGGCTAGCTAGGGACAAACCCTGAAATATGTGGGGAAACCCTTTGATCAAATCTTCTTTTATCTTCAATAATTTAGCAGAGAGAAATAGTACAATAAATCTAATTTATATCAATAGTAGGAAACCCTAGACGAGCACCATCAACATTAGTGGCTTCATTATCAAACTAGGGCAGATGATATCTCACAAACCGACTGTCGGATCGGCATGATTCCACCACCAAAAGTTGCGGCTTCTAGAGGAGGTTCAGATGAACCTACAACATCGTTCATATTAAAAGATATTCTAGTCCACGTAGGTCTATATTTACTTCTGCATTTGAAGCTTTAGTTTTGGTAGCTTCCGGCTTCAAACTAGGGCAGACGATATCTTGCAAACCGTCCGTCGGATTGACTTGATTCCACCACCAAAAGTTGCGGCTTTTAGAGGAAGTTTAGATGAACCTACAACATAGTTCAGATGAGGAGATATTCTAGTCCACGTAGGTCAATATTTACTTCTACAGTTGCAGCTTCAGTTTGGACAGCTTCGAGTTTCACATGTGTGAGAGAAAGACCCTTTTCTACGCAATAGAGAAGACACTCTTTTCTACGCAGTAGAGAGAGAGAGATGTGATGAGATGAGTGAGTCCAAATGAGGAAAA
>APFE030353232.1:0-11604 GCA_000404065.3 Pinus taeda
TTATATTGATGTTCCCATGCAGTGCCCATATTGTTACTATTGTGCCCCATAGAAGCCCACTATTGTTATTATTGTGCCCTTACATTATTATTGTTATGTCGGCTCTGATTATGTTATGACCCCTTAGACTCCTATATATAGAAGGAGGTCTTTTCATTTGTAGCATCCAAGAATTGTTCATTTATGTAATGTAAAGGAGGTTGCCCCCTCGAAGAGGCTGAATTCTAAGGCATTGATCTATCTTTTCTATCTTTTTCTTGAGCTGGTTTCATAACATTAGAGCAATGCATATCTTTGTGCATACAATTGATTTTGTAAATAGCTCTATCTTGGGAAAGATGCTTTTCGAAAAGGGACTTGTAATTGCTTGCACGATAATAATGTCTATCATGTTAGTCCTTCCTTATAAGAGATATGCATTTTTTATGTGTTATAATAATATCTATTGTATTGGAAATATTATTTAGTTACATGCACAAAGAAGAAGCTAAGGGGTTAGTTCTCTTTAAATAAGTTTTTATCTAATTACATGCACGAAAACAAAGATAAGTTGTTGGTATCCTTTAATGGAAGGAATGGTTACAGTGGTATCGTTTGGATATGAACATGTGCTACTGGGAGAATGATCATAGCAACGTGGTATTTCTTATGACATGTTTGATAATTATTGTCTATACATGCACAATGTTGTTAGAAGAAGCATGTTGTGATATTATATTTACAACTCATGCACATGAGTAGATGTTAAAAGATTGCTTTTAGAGACTAATTATTGATTGATTAATATTGTATCTAATCTTGTTGCCAAAGCTTGTTGACGACAACAATGACAGGAAATGATGGCGGTTTGTGCCAAAGAAAGATTATGTTTAACATTGTTGTAGATAAAGAACTAACAGTCCATGCTCATGAGTACGAGTTGCGGGATCGTACATTGATAAAGAAATCATGCCACAAGGATGTGGAGAGTGGTGATATGTAGGTAAAGGGTTTCATGAAAAATGTAATAGCTTTTAGCTAGTTATGTGGTATTTTAATGATATTTCATTGTAATGTTTTATAACAATGGATAAGGGATGGAATCCCTTATAAGCCATTGAGTGGGGTGAAAACCCTCACAGGCATTTAATAATAAAAAGTTAAACGTTTGCTGGTTTTCACCCTACGGGGTTTCCAGGGTATAATGGTGTTCAATGATGTGATTGACTATTGTGTCAGTTTTATGATATTGATTCCTTGATGATGTTGATTCCTTATCTAATGTGATAATCATAATGTCAAGTATGTGATTAATAAATCTGGTTAAGGGAATCATGAAATGGATGCAAGGTTCATCACACAATTTATGTTAATATACTACAACAATACTAAACCAATGGTTGTTAATGGTTGTGCAACTTACTGTCTTCTATTGAAAATTACTTTATGTACTAGTGAACATTCTATCTAATGGTTAATGAAGAATGTGGAATAGTGATTTGAATAATTAATTGTGGGTAATTTGTGTAAAAAAATTCTAACTCCCCGTATTTTCATTTGAGGTTACTGGGGTATGTTACAAGTGGTATCAAAGCTAAAGGTTGCAGCATTGGCGCCTTTGGGAATTTTTAAGCAGAAAGGAAATCGAGGTATGCTACTAGTGAGCATCAACTCAGGTATGAGTCTAGCAACCTACATATTGATATATGCAGTGGACTAATGATACATTTAATGAACATGGTTGAAGTTAGAATGCACTACTTTTAATGAGCGAATGCATGAATGTAAATATGGGGAACATCCTTGAATAGGAAGACAGAGTGTTTAAAAAAAAAGGACATTGGAAGAACCCCTTTAGATATTGAAAATAAACAATGAGTCAAGTAGTGAAACTTGATTGTAATAACTAAGTAGTGAGACTTGATTATAATAACTAATTGTCGATTAAGTTTTGCCATGGCTGCATTAAGATGGTTGGTAGTTTTAATTGGTTAGTGTTGCATGACTAACTAATAAAACTTATATGCATGAATTGAATTTTATTTAAGATTATTACAATTCGTAAACAAGTGATTATGGTAGTTACTTCTTGTATTGGTTTGTTGATGACAATACACTGTGGAAATAGGAAATGATTCACAAAGTAAATACTTGTTAAACAATGCATAATTATGACTAACGTTGCTGATGGGATTAAGTGGTAGTAGCTTAATAGCAACAAGAAAACTTGTCAAGGTAAAATGTTGCAATGTGAATTGCAATCGTAAATGAGAAAGTATAATGATATATGATATGCATGATTGTGTTACATGGAAAATAATAATGCATACGACATGTATGTTATTTATGTTTCTTATCAATCTAGATATTGTGGACCCATGTTAAGTGTAAATGCATGGTGTACATGAATGTTTCTCTTGTTAATCGTAACGTGCATATGTATTACTATGTAAATTACTGTGGGTAAGAGTGATAAAAGAGAAATTTAACATGTCAGATAGTCATGGATAGATGTGAAAGACTAGAATGCCTTGGGTTGATGGCGGTTACCTGCCCAGAGGGGTTGATGGTACTTGCCTGCCCGGATTTCCTCTCCTTAGAGATAAATGATCTCAGTAAGGGAGAAGAGTTTGCCAAGATGGTGAAGAGGGTAAAAAGCCTAAGGCAACTTTATTGATTTGGAGCTTGTTGGAGGAGGCCCAAAATTCCTCATAAACGGGATTCTGTCAGAGGAATAGGCAGGGCGCTGCCAAGAGGAATCTTATATTGGACCCTATGTGGTCATTGGAATTCTTGAGTTGGTTGGCCAGTGGAATTTCATACTAGACTTGGTATTGCCCTTGTCAAATAACTGTCTGGATGTGAAAATGACTCAATCTGGTTGTGGAAACCAGTTCCCATGGGTTGGGAGGAGCATTATTTTGCCACTATGGTTTTTGTAGGAGAACAAATTAATTAATTAGTTATGTGTTGTGTTAAAAATGAATTTTATATATAATTGTGAAAAATATGTCATGCACATTTTAACACAAAAAGATATTAGTGCTCAGTAAGGAGTTATTGGAATTTAGTTCTTTTATTGTATTACCAATCTTGTGGGTGTCTTAGTAGGGGCTAAGACAATTTTCACTTGATGCAGTGATTAACTATTTTGATAATTAGAGAGCTAGGTGCTCTTTTGGTACTTTTAGAAGTACTGTGTGGATGTCTTTAATGAGAGTTAATACAGTGTGCATGTGGTGCAATGATTTATCATTTTGATGATTAGTGTTAGTGTTCTCTAAGTACTTGTAAAAGTACTATGATTTAAATATCATCTAACATTGCACAATTGGTTGATAGTTAAAAGTATTTCATTTGATTCAAAATATTGTGACTAATGTGATTGAATTTGTTAGTCATACATTACAGGGTACTTATCATGGAGTGTTGATGGGTTGTCCAATCACTATTAAAATTCTTACATGAAAGTGCTCATGATTTTCAAGAGTAATTGGTAAGTAATGGTAATTTGATATAGAGATTTGTTTTTGTACATTATGAATTTGAATAAGGGTCAAGTGATGGAAATTAGAACTTGCATATTTTTGTAGTTATAAATGCTTATGACTATTGATTTTTCTTATGTTATAACATTACAATTTTTGTTTATTGTCATTTCTTGGAATGAAATCTTTGATTTTAAAGAGGAAGGATCACTTTTTGTGCGGTTTAGATGGTTATATCATGAGTAAAATCTAAAGTTCCAACGAGAGATGAACACCAAGGACGGTGTTCTTGTTAAGGGGGGGAATATGTAATATCCCTATCGTAAATACTCATGTAAAAACTTAAGTAAAATAAAATATTATTATTTTCAATTTCAATATGAATAGAATATTATTAATAAAGTTTATCTTTAACCGTTTTAGTTAGGATTCATTTCTTGATAACCGCCCTTAACATTATTTATTCACCGGAGATCTCTTATGGGAGAGGGGGAAAAAAGGAGGAAAAATCATGGAAGAATTATACTTATGTCTATCATTCACTCGAAAATCGGGGAAGAAGAGGTTTGCATGGGGCTGACCATGGACACCAGGAATGGAACTGTTTGTGTGGATTGGTTGCGTGGGGGACAATAAACAAACACCAGGCAGACGTGTCCATGGGATTGTTTGCGTGGGGGACTGTAAACAAACACCATGGGACTGACAACAAACACCACAGAGAAATGGTTGTTCACAACGGCGATTTTCCTTGGATGCAATGGTGCCTTGTAATTTGAGGTGCAGAATTATGACAATTTATGATGCAGAGGTAAGTTTTTAGTTTTTAGTTTTTAATGGTTTAAACTATTTCAAACTAAATAATGAGTATTTTACCCTTTCCAATTCTAGTTTTCTCTTCTAATGGATGAGTAGAATGCGTAGAATGCAGAGAAGAGAAGGGTTTTTACTTTAATAACCTAAAGAGGATTTTTACTTAAATAGCCTTAGTATGGGTAATTTAATATATTATTACATGTGGATAAAGATTATATATTCTTCTTGGTAAAGAAAATATATTACTGCATGTAGATAAAGATTGATTATTATATATATTTCTTGATAAAGAAAATATATTACTGCATGATAAAGATTGATTATTATATATATTTCTTGATAAAGAAAATATATTACTACACGTAGATAAAGATTGTTATTATATATGTTTCTTGGTAGAGAAAATATATTACTACATTTAGCTAAAGATTGTTATTACTATATATAGAAAAATATTGTTATTATATATATTTGCAGTATTAAAAGATAAGTAACCTATCTTGTTTTTATATAACATTTCATATGCTTTTTATGTAACATTGCATATGCCTTTTATGTAAGAAAATACAGGATGAATTCTCTTTTCTTAAAAAGGGATTTCGTAGTCATTTTCGTAGAAGTGAATATAGATTAAAGAGGGTAATTTGTGAAATATTCTCATGGGTCACAGTTCTTTTGAAAAACAATACTTAGCTATGGGAAAATATAATAACCTATGCATAGATGAAATGCACAGAGATAATATAAGTCATAGGAATCTTCTTTGGAAAGAATATATCTTTCTATGTGTGAAAGATAAGTTAATTGTGTTAATTCCTTTGCAAGAGGTTGCAAAAGTTACATTTTTTGGCGAGTAAAAAGGTAAATGATTTGTGTGTTGCATATTTGATAGTTTGATTTAATTGCATGGTTTAATGCATAAAGGGTTACCATTATTGTTATCTTAGTTCTTATGCCCAAAAGAAAGGTTGATTATGATACTTTATTGAAAACAAATGTATGAGAGCTTTGTTATGATACTTTCATGGAAGCAAATGCATAATAATTGTACATAAATGATAGAGAAACTATATTGGGTTCTTGAAAATAATTATGTGAAAAGAGCACATATGCAGAAGCATAGAAACAATAGTTTATTACATGTATGAAGATATAACTATTGTGTTATATATTTTAAAGAGAAACGTGGATTTGTAGAACTATTGGGTTAGATGTTTTAAAGAGAAATATGGATTTGTGTGAATAAGTATTGTGGAAAGTAAATCAAGTATTTACTTGAATAAATGTACTAGTTTTCCTTTGTAAAATACATATATCCGCATGCAATAAATAATGACTAACACACTAATTCTAGTTTAGAGCAATGCATATCTTTGTGCATACAATAGATTTTGTAAATAGCTCTATCTTGGGAAAGATGCTTTTCGAAAAAGTAACTTGTAATTGCTTGCACGATATTAATGTCTATCATGTTAGTGCTTCCTTATAAGAGATATGCATTTTTTATGTGTTATAATAATATCTATTGTATTGGAAAGATTACTTAGTTACATGCATAAAGAAGAAGCTAAGGGCTTAGTTCTCTTTAAATAAGTTTTTATCTAATTACATGGACGAAAATCAAAGATAAGTTGTTGGTATCCTTTAATGGAAGGAATCGTTACAATGGTATCGTTTGGATATGAACATGTGCTGCTAGGAGAATGATCATAGCAATGTGGTATTTATTATGACATGCTTGATAATTATTGTTTATACATGCACAATGTTGTTAGAAGAAGCATGTCGTGATATTATATTTACAACTCATGCACATGAGTAGATGTTAAAAGATTACTTTTAGAGACTGATTATTGATTGATTAATATTGTATCTAATCTTGTTGCCAAAGCTTGTTGACGACAACAATCATAGGAAACTATGGCGGTTTGTGCCAAAGAAAAATTATGTTTAACATTGTTGTTGATAAAGAACTAACAGTCCATGCTCATGAGTACAAGTTGCAGGATCGTACATTGATAAAGAAATCATGCCACAATGATGTAGAGAGTGGTGATATGTAGGTAAATGGTTTCATGAAAAATGTAATAGCTTTTAGCTAGTTATGTGGTATTTTAATGATATTTCATTGCACTATTTTATAACAATGGATAAGGGATGGAATCCCTTATAAGCCATTGAGTGAGGAGTGAAAACCCTCACGAGTGTTTAATAATTAAAAAATTAAATGTTTGCTAGTTTTCACCCTATGAGGTTTCCAAGGTATAACAGTGTTCAATGATATAATTGGCTATTGTGTCAGTTTTATGATATTAATTCCTTGATGATGTTGATTCCTTATCTGATATGATAATCATAATGTCAAGTATGTGATTAATAAATCTAGTTAAGGGAATCATGAAATGGATGCAAGGTTCATCACACAATTTATGTTAATATACTACAACAATACTACAACAATGGTGGTTAATGGTTGTGCAACTTACTGTCTTTTATTGAAAGTTACTTTATGTACTAGTGAACATTCTATCTAATGGTTAATGAGGAATGTGGAATAGTGATTTGAATAATTAATTGTGGGTAATTTGTGTAAAAAAATTATAACTCCCTATATTTTTATGTGAAGTTATCGGGGTATGTTACACGAGGCAATCCCACTGCTCACAACCTATGCATAGTAGAAAGTGTCAACATGCCTTACCCTAGGTATGTCACACCCAACTGTCTGTCTTTTCTCTACCACATGATGCCACCAGTCTGAGATTTCCATTAGGGCTCAAGATCGATCTCTGTCAAGGTCCTAGAGCCTAGTGCCTCGTTCTCTAGGCCACACAATGGGTCCTCATGTGAGATTCCATTAGTCTAGTCGACACTACTTTAGGAATGAGGCTAATGTTATTATTATAAGAAAAGAACAAAAAATGTTGCATTACGAAGAACAACATTCTACTTCAGTTATTGCTTACTTGTTAATGGAAATTTGTCATTGCAACATTTGGTTATGCCCAGAGTAAGATGACTAATGGAAAACTACACAGGTAAATAGCTAAATGATCACATAAATTATACACTTCCTTATTTAATTATTTGAGTATTAAGGAAATTGCTAGTTTGATATGTTGCCATGGTGGCAGGGAAAATTGTGAAGCCAAAATGGATTAATTTTCAGACTGTTTCTTTTACCAGATGGGTCTATACAACTCAGAGGAAAAATTCAAAGAGCTAGAAAAAAATGACTAGGCATAGATTGCTCAGGGGAGGCTGGATCCACCCTTGAGTTTCCAAACAATGATTACAGATCTCACCACCTTTCCCATGTCCAATGCTTCTCTTTTCAATGAAAAGACTATTGCAGCATAAGCCATGTCAATTTTGATATACACCATTGATATGAAGGTCCTAAAGGCTATTTTGAAGGATTATGATTACAGTAATTCCAAGGATGTTTGTGGGGTTCTAGTCTGGTATCTTGGAACCAAAGGGGAGGTCTAGGATTACTTTGATTTTGTTAGGAATGCACATGTTAATGATGTTAAGGTTTTCATGGTCACATTTTTTGGCTTTGATGATATCGAAGTCTCTAGGGGAATTCAAAATAGATATGGCTATTAGATCTACTCAAAGTTTGGGGGTTTCAATGGCATTGGGAAGGCCTCATGCCACTTTTCGGGATACTTCATAAGAGTATAAGAGAATCATGTCCTGGAGGATTATAGGAGTGAGTGTGGATTCAAATGATAAGCCAACTCTTCGGATCTGGTGTGTGAGACTGTGTCCTAACTGCGTTCTTTGGGAATTCTTGGAAAGCTATGCATTGACCAGGTCAGAGTTGTTGGCGGTGAGGTTGACGACTTGCACCCTTTAGAGTGTTAAGAGATGTTGGTGGCGAGGTTGTCATATTGCAATGTTTAGAGTGCCACATGATCAAAAATGGTTATATGGAGGGAGACGAAAATGGATGGATCTTATTGGCTAGGATGAATAGTGTTTGCCCAACCCAACCCCCGGAGAGACACCTTCGGTGTAAAAATAGTACATGTTCTATGCTAGAATAACATGTGGGAACAAAACCATTGTGACTATCTTAAAGTGTTGGAAAAATCATCATTAATATTTTAAAGAGTATTGAGACAACATTAAAGTAAAATTACCATCAAAACATTAAATGTATTGAGACATTTAATAAAAATACAATATAATTAGAACTAGTTTTATCACAAATTTATTTTTTAAATCATTCTTCAAGAAAAGTGAAAGACACTTTACAATTTGAATGGAATATATAAATATATATAATATATATATATATATATATATATATATATATATATATAATATATATATAAAGTCAATTGGGTGTATTGCGTGTGGTTGGGAGGTATAGAATCCTCCCCACCTAGATTCAATTCAGGCAAGTGACATGGTGGATATATATACCATTGACAAATATATGTATGTTCATTATATGGAATAATGCAAGTATTGTACCTATGCGCGTAATTAATGTTTTTATACATATTTATTTTTAAATAATCATTTCATTTTATAAAAATATATAACTAATTAAAAATATGAATTAATATAAATTTAATTTCGAGATTTAATTTTTTAAATTATAAATTTAAAAAATTGAATATATTTCAATTTATTTTTTAATTTTGTTTATAAATTAAATAACTTGATTATTGATATATTAACTAGCGTAGATCCATCTTAACTCATATCTACCAAGCGCCCAAAGGGATTAGATCTATTTTCACTCTAAAAGAGGTTTGCATCTCAAGAGATTTGATCCCTCTCAATGCTTGGTAGATCTGGAGTTAAGATGGATTTAGGCTGGTTTGAATTATCTAAAAAATTGTAACTTTGTTTTACATATAAATTATTTTTCATTTGTGTCTCGGGGGTAGCTCGATTGGCGATATAAGTAAGGTGAAATCCAAGGTTCAAATCCTATTTGTATATAAATGATCTGGATTCGATCATTATATTATTTGTCATCCATCTTGATGCATTCAGAGTGGAAAAAGTGGAGGTATGAGCTCATGGGACCATTTTTGCTGGCGGGACCCAGTTTGGCGAAATGGGGTCTCAAACATCCTGGGACATTTTGAGGCATCAAACTACGTTTTTGGGGGGTAAAACTTTGTTGCTTTAGCGCCACACCTTTTAATGTTGTTCTACACACATAGATCTTTCCAATGATGCAAGAAGCATGTTAATCAGAGTTTGTATGCAAAAGTTATGCCACTCAGAAGTTAACCTTCTTGTTTTCACACCTATAATTCGGCAAGATGTCACATCAACCCCCATTATTCATGGAAAATGGGCCAGTCACATGATTGTGATGTAAAAGACTCTAGAAGTGTCTATATTATAACTCGAGTTAAGAGTTGATGTAGTCAAACTTAACCATTAGTAAACTATCGGGTTGTGTTATAACTGGGCCACTAGGAGGAAGAGGCATTCCATTCTTTTGAGAGCATTTGTTTTATAGCTGAACATAGATAGCCAAAAGGGATAAGAGGTAGAGCAAACAAGGAGGATTTTTGCACTGTAGCAGCCCATGGGCCACAGACCTTACTTCTTTGTACCTGCTGCCATATTTCCAGACAGAGAAAGAGAGCGAAGTGGCCTCACCTTCCAGCTGGGTTTTCTCCCGAAGGGGTTTCCCAAAACACATTTTGTGTCTTATGTGTGTGTGTGAGCTTATTTTTTAGTTCTCCATTTTTTTGCATAATTTCCATTCACTTGCATGCAGTAATTACAATTAAATCTATAGATCTTAAAGTTTAAGAATACTATAATAGAGTAGAATCTCATATTTTTAATATAATCAGATACGTTGTGATGAACTGTCCATTGGAATATCCACGACAATTTACGAATCATATTGGTATAATGCAGGTTTCTTTGGGTATTTTGTGGAGTTTGCACAGGATTTAGGTCAACGCTGTTGAAAATCATAAAACCCTAATCATCGATAAATCTGTAAATGACCCTCGTGATCCTGCAGAGATGCGGTTTTCGCAGCTGGAACAATAAGTTGCAGACATAAATTGCAATGTCAACCTCATCATGGCAGCCTTGAACAATAAGCTTTGGATATTTGGAGAAGGTAGGGGTTCGAATGCAGAGGACAAATCATAAGGGGGATCGGGAGATCAGGATGACACGGAGACCCAACCGAAGAAAGAAACCAGAAAAGATCAACCCAGTTCGAGTGTCGTGAATCATTCCCTATTTAAAATGGATGAAAAATTCAATATCAAGACGTACCATGGCGAGATCGACACTCTAAAGCTGAACCACTGGTTGTAACAACTGGAAGTTTATTTAAACATCCATTGGATCGAGGAAGGGCAAAAGATCTCATTTGCACAGCTGAAATTGGAGGATTGTACATTGACTTTAAAGGAGAACCACACGGAAACCCTGAGGTTGGAAGGAGAACCTCCATTGACTAAGTGCGAGGATTTCAAAACCCTCATTAAGTCATAGTTTTATCCCATTCGGTGCATGGAGGACCAATGGATCTAGTGGCATTACTTCAGGCTAAAACTGGGTCAAAGCATGCAGGAGTACACCACGGAATTTAGAAAGATGGCTATAATGTTGGGTATCTCTCCAAAGAACCCATATGTGCTCCTCAAGTATTTGGGGGTCTGTACCGCCATCTGCGTGAACAAGTGATGTTATTTAAACCCAAATCGAAGGACACGACTTATGTACAGGCACAATACCTGGAGAATATATGTCTGAAGAGGGAGAAATAAAGTGGATCGAAGCAGAAGGAGCAACAAGATGCTTCTAAGGAAGGAAAGAAGAAGCAAAAAGGGGGAAAAGATAAAAAGATCACAACCACAACACGTTGAGAAATCTAGGGCATTCAAAGTTAACAATTTCTCTACTTGATAATTGCTTGTGATATACTTTTACTTCTTAGCTTATGATCTTTTCTTCGTTAGCTTATTAATGGGTTCTCTTCATCAAGACAATTACCAATATGCACAATAAAGACAAGTGTTGAACTGGTAAATCCCCTCTGCGGACAGAGGCGATCCCACTAGCCCAACATGGGTCTAGCAACAATCACACACGCTACACGCAGGTTCCTAATTGCATAATTTAAAGATCGATCAGAATGATCTACCTGGAATCCAACGCTAATTGTTGTAGAAGAAACGCTGCTCCCGTCCCTTAGCTTTGGCTGGTCACAATCCTTACGCTCCACGTAAACGGACACCTGCACAAGCAAAGAACAATACAAACACAAGAGTAAAATCCAGTATATGCAATTATATATCGGTCAGACAAGATA
>APFE030353238.1:33736-50547 GCA_000404065.3 Pinus taeda
CAGTTGAAGACATGTTGCTTCAATTGATTCTCCAAGGTGACTCCTTCACCTATCATCGTGCTGCATCTCGTCATCATGTTGCACCTCACCATGTTGCACCATGTTGCACCCATCATCACAATGTTGGACCTCATGACTGTTGCACTTAATGTTGTATTGTTGTCCCATGTGTCATGATTGAACCATGTTGTCCATGTTAGTTGTCTCATTGCTTGCTCGTTGTCCCTTGCATGCTTGGTGTACTTGCTGCTAAGTACCATACAGCTATCCCAATGTTAGTTTGTTGTCCCTTGTATGTTGTTGTACCATTGTGTTATACTTGCAACACCATGAACTTGCTATATCATACTACTGCACCTCACCATTGTGTTGCCCCTCATTATGCTATGATACACTTCTTCACTATACCCATCATGCTGCAACATTCATCAACATGTTGCTGCAATATATCATCATCATTGTTGCTTCCATCATCATGTTGCTTCAATGTATCATCATCATTGTTGCTTCCATCATCATGCCGCTTCAATGTATCATCATCATTATTGCTTCCATCATCATGTTGCTTCAATGTATCATCATCAATGTTGCTTCCATAATCATGCTGCTTGAATGTATCATCATCATTGTTTCTTCCATCATCATGCTGCTTCAATGTATCATCATCATTGTTGCTTCCATCATCATGTTGCTTCATTGTATCATCATCATTGTTTTGGGGCTTCTCTATTTGTTGCGTTGCATCACTGGTTAGGGCATTCTAATAGCAGTCCTAACAGCCTTCAAAATGTGGCCAAAATAGCCCTCCACAATTGCGGCTGCCTTTCTAGTAGAGGAGGAAAGCCTTAGATGCAATGCTCGGTTGTTCCAACCCCTATTCCACCCTTTGGCCTCTTCTTATCTACTGCGGCTTGCTACAGCGAGTTGTCCCTTAACTGCAGCAGCCCTTCTAAGGGATATTCCTTCACCTAACCACCCCAAAACATTCCCCTTGCCTCTCAACCTCAAGATATGGGTTGCGGCCCTCTTCAACAGCTCCTCGGCCTCCTGGAATAGCCTCCTAACTCCTCGTTGTTCTCTTCTAGGCTTGTTGCAGCTAGGGTATATTCATTAGGATAGCGTATAGGCTTCCTTTTGATAGCGTCATAAGGTCTCTCCTTAGAACCTTCATGACTGCATATTATACTTCTTTATAGGGCAACATAGGGCTTCTCCATAGGGAAGCATAGGGCCTCTCCATAGGGCTAAGTTAGGGCTTCTCCATAGGGCAGCGTAGGGCCTAGGGCACTCCGTCTAGATTAGGCCAGCGTTATCCCTTAGGATCTCTCCTCCTACTAAAACCCAAAGACAAGTAGAGAGGAAGAGATCCCAAGTGTGAGTTGAAATGACTTGAAGGTCACCTCCATTTATACTAAAACGTTGAGCACAAGTGGGGTTTATTTGGTTGCTGGCCAACATTGACGAATAGTCCCATAACACTAATAAATTCATATCTCCATGAATACTTATCGGAATCGGATGATCTTTAGATCAATCCTACACCTCTCGATGAGAGGGATCCAAGAAAAAATCAGCTGCCATTAATAAGATGACCCACATGGAGTTTGGCCCTAGTTGCCAATTTTAACACCTCTTGGCGAAGAGCTGCCCACAATTCTTCCCAATCTAGAAGATTCGCCTTGCCCAGTATGCTCTAGGCAAATGTCTCCCACTCCTCGGAGACTGCATTTAGTGTGGTCCTCACCATCAACTCCTGATCCGGCACGGCCCCTATGGAAGTCAGTTGGTCCCAGGTCTCCTTCAACCGACCGAGGAAGTGATCTATATGCTCCCCCTTTTGCATCTGGTATGACCTATATCTGGTGGTATATATGATGGTTCTATCTTCCTCTGCATGGAAGTATGCTGGTACAAAGCCTTCAAGGTGTCCCACATTTCCATTGTCGTATCCTTCTCGACAATATGTTGGACCACATGATCCTTGACCCCATCAAGGATGATGCATTTCGCCTTGGCCATTGCCTCCTCGTACTTCTCATTATCAACCGGATCAACTGGGATAGCCATTGTTCTCAAGGCGAAGGCCTTGATGCGATGTCTATCTAGAATGGCAGGATCCTGGCCTTCCAGACGACAAAGTTGGACGCCTCATCCAGCCTGCCCTGATCCCTCAGCCCATTCATAGCTATCTTTCTGCTCTTCTAGTCGACTCTTCCTAGTCTCTCTACTTCCGCCCGAAAGTTCTCTCTTCGACTCCTGTTGAGTCTCTCTACTTCCCGCCTGGAAGTTCTCTGCTAGACTCCATCTGAGTCACGATTTCCCTTCTGGAAATCCTTCTACCAATCGTCAAGTCACACCTCTCTGATTTTCTGTGCACCTGCAACATTGATCCGGATTCCTTGGCTAGAAATCCACCTCGGTAGCAACTCCCTCTACCTTGATTTTGCCCTGTTAGGTATTGTTCTGCCCACAGTAACCCACCAGCTTCACTCCCACAAACTACCCAAAGCTTCCTATGCCCTAGCAACTCAAGGACTGAGCCTCTAGGCTCTGCACAATCCTGACACTAGCAAAAATGCTCCCTCAGCCAACTACGTCAACCCTCCTGGTCTCTGCGTGAGCTTCTTTTTGCCCTCCTCAGCCTCTGCGCTAGCCTTTCTCTGGCCCGGACTAATGACGCAGCCCCTCTGCGTCAACCCTTCTTCTGTCGCTTTCTTCAAGGATCAGCTTCTGTCACTCGGGATAGTTGATTCTGTTGCAAATGCTCTGCTTCAGATGATGCCTTCATCTCTTCTGTGATCTGCAACCACCTTCGGATACCATGTTGAAATTTGTAAGTCTATCCATTAAAAATTTAATCTGTATTTTTCTGGTTTATTTCCTCTACTTGTTAATTACGAACAAGTTATTTAAAACATATAAATAACGAAATAAAAACAATACAGTCTCAACCATCTATAGATCAACAGCTGAAAGAAAACAAACAGAAAAGTGACATCGTTATTTTTGGACAACTCGTCCCCAGAAAAACCTAATGCGGGAAAACAAGTGCAACAATTCTGAGGATTTATTATTATGCAGTATATCCTAGAGTACAATTGGGTGCCAAACTAGCTCACCCGACAGAGAAAAATAACTCGCAGTAATACCTCTCTATTCAGAAGCAGGTATTCAGAAAACGTGCCCCACGAAACCCTCTCCAGCAACACTGAAGCACTGTGTCAACCCTCCTGGCCTGTGCGACAGCCTCAGAACCCTCTGCGTCAGCCCTCTAAAGCATTGTGTAGCCTCTGGGACACTTTGCATCACTCATGCTGCCCTCTGCGTGGATGACGTAGGCCCTCTGGCCTTTGCGTTGTCTTTGTTGGACTCTGTGTGGCCTGCTCTGGCTTCTACATCTACCTCTCTGCCTCTGCGCTGGTCTCTCAGCACTATCTCTGCCTCTCTCTCTAGTACTCACTACCCCTCGATCTTGATCATTTATTCGACTTTACTTAGCAACCCCGCTCTAGTAAATCGAATGACTGATCACTCTGGTGTGTTCTCCAACTGATCCTCAAGCCTCCTCTTATACATTTCTTGTTGGTCCTTCAACAGCCAAGATTACATCTCTAATCAACGACTAAGATTAGATTTGGCTTGATCCATGACTTTTGGAACATTCTAACCCAGTTTTATATTAATACCCATTAATATTTTGTTTTTCCTAACTTTAGACTTAGGAACTCCATTAAAAATATTAATTATTTTAATATCTCCCAAACCGGTTAGAATCTGCCCAAACCATTTCTGGGTCTTGGAGATCTCATGTGCTTTAGCCTATCCACCAATTTTCATGGCTAGAGCACATCTGATGCTACCCCAAATCAACAGCTATGGGCACATTTTAAATTGTAAAAGAAAAATTATTTTGTCTTGAAAATGTCAAATTATCTCCAAGATCAAGTCGTTCTACATAAGCTGTCAAGTCACCCTACATGAAGAGCCACGTCCACCCTTGAAGGAAGCCTATATATAAGAGGAATTCGTCCTCCATTTGCATCATTCACTCACTCATCTCTTATACAAAGAAGGACGCAATAGAAGGTCGAACAAGGAAGTGTGAAGAAGAGAATGACAAGGAAAGTCGAAGTGTTTGCATCTCTCTACATTCTTCTAGAAGTGCGAAGTTAGGGTTTCTGCACTAGGCAAGTCTAAGGTTCGATTTTGGAAGCAAGAAGAGCAAGAAGGCAAGTGAAGGTCTCTTAGGGTTTCCTACTAGCCCTAGAAATCAAATCAAGGCAAGCGAGGTCAAGGGAAGAGCATTTAGAGAGAGATCGAAGTCTCCTAGAGAAGCAGCAACAATTGTAGGGGAGCAAAATTTCGGATCTACTGGGAGGTCGAAGATATTTCAACAATAGGTCGAGGAAGACTTGACCTTGGAGGGTATTTGTCTGAGTCTAGGTCATGGTATTTGTCAATTGAAAATTTTGAAAGATAAGAAGAGATTTTTCGGGTTTTCCCCTCAAGAAGAGGGGTTTTGGCCCTGGCTTGCAGCCTACATACTGTGTCATTGTTCTTACTGTTTTGGTAGTTGTTTGATGTATTACACATTGGAATAAGAAAGATAAAAGCTAATAAGTAAAAAGAAAACAAGCAATTATCATGTTAAGAGAATTAACATATACATCACCCTATTAAATTCTCAACAATGAAGACACATGTAGAAGTTGCATTTCAAACGATGGACATTCCAAATGATGATTCAGTAGCCAAATCAACAACAACAATGCCTGAAGAAAATCAGGAAACAACCACTAACATGATAAGGGAAAGTCCAACCAGAAGAACTACTTATTGACATCTGAATCACAAGAGCAGACTTTCCAATCAATCTACATACCAATGTCACTCAGATCATAAACGACAAATTTATGTTCCCAATTATACTAAAGTTTGCAGAATCCGGTCCTATGATAACTATTCATCACAAATTTTCAGAGATCAGAAGATTCCATAGAAGATTAATCTAGGATGGTCTAATCCATTCTCAGTACGACAATTTTGTCTATCACTCAAAGCATCATATCATCTTGTATCAACGAAGATAAAAGTTCAGAGACAATCAGATATTCTCAGTAAGCTTTGAGGACAGATTCTCGAAGAGAGAGGCAACGTTATGAATATAATTCATATAAAAGTAATAAATATAAATATAATAACAATAATTAATTAACTAATGGTTAGTTAGTTAGTAATGAAGAGGCATGTCTTAGAGACATGACCATTCATGAAAGGCCACCTGCCTAGGGTATATAAGCAAGTCCTCATTCTCATTTGTAATCATCTTATATCAATTCAATATACAGTTACATGTCTTATAATGACATTTACGCCTTTGAAGTATTTTAAAGATTTTCGCTGCGTATACGACTTTTGGTTGTTACATTCGTATCAGAGCACTCCTTTGAGTATACGAACCTTGTTCATTACATTGGTATCAGAGCATTCCTCTGAGTATATGAACCTTGTTCATTACATAGATGTAAGCCTTAAACCACAAAAAACATGTCGTACCACCATGATGAAAATATTCATCAATAACTACTATGGTGTTCCATCAGTAAGAGCCATAACATCCCACATCCTCATTGTACAACACCTTTGGTGAGCTAGAAGCCTAGAACCATCATACATACGTGCAAGGAGTGGTACCATGATACTAATATAACATGTCATACCATCCATTAATAATTACTAGGGCGTTCCATTGATAAGAGCCATAACACACCACATCATCATCATCTAACCCCTTCAGACGATAGAACCATCATATATACGTGCAAGGAGTAAAACCATTATTTTAATACCATTAATAATTACTAGGGCGTTCCATCAATAAGAGCCATAACATACCACATCATCATCATCTAACCCCTTCAGACAATAGAACCATCATATATACGTGCAAGGAGTAAAACCATTATTTTAATATGTCATGACTCATATCAAATAAGAAGCATCATCATCAACTATCCACTAGCATGTTTGACTTGTCAACAAAACAACCATAAAGAGAGAACCAAACCATGACAATACATCACAAATAACAAATGAGTCTCCCCCAATCCAAAGTACTCAAGCAACCCAATTGAAGTACCATAATCATGAAGATAACATCCTACAAATCCCTGTAATCTTTGATGCAAATCACATGTATAATCCTCATGGTATATCAAAGGGCAAATAGTGGAATCTTATCACCAGAGGTATTAAAGGACGAAGTTTCCAAAAATAAGACACAAGATACAAGGATGTATTATCATCATCCTATTTATAAAAATCAATCATATTCAACGAACTGACCAAAGACACAATCAATATGAGAAGCTAAGTGAAAATCCTATTATATTGAACAGAAGTTCAAGTGTGGAAATGATCACTTCCCAAACCACAAAGTCATTGCTACACAATTTCTCAAAAAATTGAGTCAGGCTGGTTTAGACTCTAACCCTTTTACAATAGAATATTCTACTCAATGCTCTATAGCTTATATTGTCTCATACCATAATAACTTCAAGAACAGAGAATCATGACAAGGCATTACAAGCCAAAACAAAGACATAAAGCTTTTCATAAATGCTTTGAGGATATAGGATACTTGCAGGCATGGACAATATAGTAAACATAAATATATAAAATAAACACCAATAAATAATAAAACAATAATAAATGACGCGACATGACCTAACTAAAGGACGTGATCTAACCAAGGGACATGAACCATGAATATAAGTATACCATCACATGGGATTGTATCATACAATCTATTATCTAATATTATATATTTATCATGTATATTACTATTCTTGTAGGGATTCAATCTATTGTCCTTCTTATTTCAGGTTTTTCCTAGTAGATGAACTATTGTTAATTTCAGGAATTACCAAGAATGTCAGTCAATCTCAATCACTTGGCATAAAAGCCATGAACATCACTTAAGTGCAAATTGTAAGGATTAAAACTAGAGCTACACTAGACAGTGTCTAGACATGCATTCTTTACTTTTCTCTCACTTTTATCCATAATGTTTTGCATGGCATATTGTCATTGTTTTGCATATGACATGAAAAATAAACCTATATATAAAGAATAGGAAGTAGATGATAGGAATGACATACAGGACTTACAAAGCACTTCTAGAATCTAACTTTCTACCTACTTCCTAAAACATGAAGTTACACATTTTTACTTGCAAAAAAATATTTAAGAGGAAGGCTCAAATACAATAAGTGTTTTACAAAAATGTTACTGTTAAGAGGTATTTGTAGAAGATAGTGACCTGTGGCCAACCATAATGAATAATTCGCCGCACATTTGCCTTATCAATTCCCATCCCAAAAGCAATAGTTGCAACAACCACCTGAAAAAAAAAATGCAACAAAATGCAAATGCTAAGTTTGTGCCCCACCATGTTACATGTTTTATTGCAATATGGCAATAATTTCTTTAGGCTCTAATATTTACACATATTCAAGAACACTACCAAAATGACATGACAGAAATATTGCCTCCCTTGGTATCAACAGAATTTCTGAACAGAGATACATTGTTAAATAAAATTTAAGAATCACATCAGTTCTTAGCAGTGCTTATAACGTATCAATACCTGTAGTTTATCATGATGAAACTGTTCATGGACTTGCCTCAAATGGTTCTTTGGCAACTAAAAAAACACAGACAAATAATGAGTTGAGCCATCATTTGACAGTTCAATACTAGGTTTACTGAGAAGAAAGATACTGAAATTGATTGCATGGAAAACCTCAAAGCATACACGTTGGCTGCATTCTGAAACATTCTTGAGACATTTTGTAACATTCTCTAGACATAAATAGGGAATTTTATAGAAAAAAATTAATGATAATCATTGGATATGCATAAAATAATGATCATACAGGGCTTAAAACGACATGTAATCTCACATTGGTATTAGTAACAAAGCCAATTTTCGTAAAGAGAAATTAATGATAATATCATTGGAAAAGTACAAGCCAATCATTTTACACAGTTCAAACGACATCCAATCTCACAATAGTGCAAATAGAGAAATCATGAAAGATTCATCACTATATATTTTGTTCTATTATACTATTGCAAGCATAAACCACAGAAATCATCACATTTACTTCTATGTATTATTTGTGTCCTACACTTTACCTATGTCACAATACAATGAATACATACTAGTATCTAGAGATTAATCCTCCATACTTCCATCTGCAACGATCATACACCTCTCACCATCCGGCATTCCTCTTGGATGAAAGTGGGCTTCCGCTCAATATGTACTTTGATCATTTTGCAATTGAGAGCTTTTACTTAATATTTTGGGCATTTTGAAACATTCTTGGACATTTTGTAACATTCTATTGACATAAATAAGCAATTTCTGTAGAAGGAAATTAAAGATAAGCATTGGATATGCAGAAAATAATCACCATACAGGGCTTAAAATGACATCTGATCTCACATTGGTATTAGTAACAAAGCCAATTTTGTAAAGAGAAATTAATGATAAATCATTGGAAAAGTAAAAGCCAATCATATTACACAGCTCAAATGACATCAAATCTCACAATGGTGAAAATAGAGAAATCATGAAAGATTCATCACTATATATTTTGTTCTATTAAACTATTACAAGTATAAACCACACAGAAATCATCACATTTACTTCTAACTCCGGAGTCCGTATTATTTGTATGTTACATTTTACCTATGTCACGATACATACTATTATCTAGAGATTAATCCTCCATACTTCCACCCAATATGGAAGATCTCAAAAATAAAGCAAGCCCATATGTACCTTCAATCTTGGCCATACCTCACTACAACCTTGTATTTTTGGACCATTATTAAGTGATTACTTTTCTACATGTCATTATTGCCCTGAGTCTTGGGAAACCCATTAATGGCATTTACTTATTAATGAACATTTTTAATCTCATTTTCATTCTCAAATTTCCATTGTACCTTGTAGGTCCGTACCCACCAAAATAGGTAATCCTAAAAGAGAAAACGTTTCTCCTAGTTTGGACAGCCATCCAACAGCCCTACATATTTGCTCTTTGATGATGATATGCCAGTGTATCTGCCATCTACAGCAGTCATACACCTCTCACCATCCGGCATTCCTCTTGGATGAAGGTGGGCTACCACTCAATAGGTACTTTGATCATTTTGCAATTGAGTGAAAGGGGTGATCTAGATAATTAACCAATCTTTACTATAAACTTGTTCTCCCACCTTACCACAGCAGTTAACTTTAGTCTTAATCCATTGGGAAGGAATTTAACTTGGCCATGAATTCCTTCCCCTCCATTGCCACCTACTTGCACTAACACCCATTGATTTAAGGGTTGACCTTGGAAATACCACCTCCCCTTGGGGATTGGAAGCACCTAATACGCTAGACAAATAAGCACTCCTACAAAGGTAGGGAACACTTTTATCGGGCCTAGTCTAGTTAGATATTTAAGGTGATCCTAATTTGAACTATTGGTATGCCCTTAACACTTAAGTATGGTCCACTTAGATGCATTTATGATCTTAGTCTCTAATGAATGGTTGCTTTCACCTAAGTTTGAGATGGTTTTGCCAAGTGGTCTAGAGCATTTGAGGACTTGATGGCACCCTACTCCACTTGATGCCCAAGCCACATTACACTTCCAAAAAGCATGATAATTTGGAAAATGAAGCATTGCCCCTTTATAGCAGAGCATTGGACACTTTGATGATTTGAGCAGTTGATGGATATCGCAAACCAGCCCAGACACTGGAACATTGAGCTTCTCTTGCTTGACATGGAGGATTCTTGACGATATACCAACGGACCCAGCATGCCCCTAAGCTAGTCTTGACACTACTTCATGGGCATGCCTTGATCCAGAGCCCAGATGAGGATGGTCATCCACCAGGTTGATTGAGGAGGGCTTGTTGCACCTAATGGAGCCCTAACGCTGGAGAGAGAGGGCACCATGTTGTCTACTTGGCACCCACAGAGATTACGTATGGCACCCGTAGCTGAATTTTGGACACATGGGGATACTTTGAGGCTTGATTTCAGGATTTTTCCTCAAATGGAGGATGATCATGATGCTTGCAGACCTTTGTAACCCTTACATTGCCTTGATGAACTATTTAGCGCCCTATAAGTGCATGATGTCATTCCTTTTTTAGGCTTACAGCACACACGTGTGGCTTTATTTTGGAAATTTTACTTTATGTGTAGGGGCTTTTAGTCATTCATTAAAGGTGATAGACCTCATATAAGTAGAGTCTCACCTCTCTCACTTTATCATCATCACTTGTGTGTACTTCACTCCTTGTGGAGATGTGATCTTATGTGGATTTTGGCTATTGGAGACTAATTTTTGTTGTGGTGACATCATTTTGGAATTGAAAGAAGGAATGTTCTTGGATATATTATGAGTATTTTTGTTGAATATCTTTTATGGTTATGCATGTAACGAAATATTGCTAAGGTCTCTATTTTCCTTGTCTAAATGCATATCATTGTGCACCAAAAGTGGAGACCCCTAGGAGAGCTTCTTTCCTAGTTATCTTGTTCAGCCAGCAGCTCCTAAGAGCCACCTAATAGCCGATGTGATGTGTCACTTTATCTCTGCTCCTTGCATCAGTTGTATGTTTCCTCTCCCATCTACCAAGAGCATATGTTAGAAAATGCTTGTTTTTCATTATGCAATCAAGTGCTTCTGCTTGTTTTTAATTGGGCATTTTAGGCATGGATTATTGGGTGACTTTGAAGGAGGGCTTTGATAGTGATTTTGTTCCCTCACCTTAAATGGGCGGTAAATCTTCGATCCTAGTCCTGTGATATCTCCACTATTGACCTATGACTTTAGGAAGGGTGCTACATGGAAAACCTTGATTTTGATAGCATGATCTCATTTTTCCATTCCATACTTTTCACTTCCCTTCACACATTACAAGCCCTATTTCATCATATTCCCTCTCTAGGTCCACATGACCATTGGGTCCACAGGGCATTGGCACACCCCCAACCTTTGTCCACATATCTCGGTCGTGCCTAGAATGTCGCCCCGGAGGTTGATGCAGCTAAAAGGAAATTAAAAGCATATCATGGCCACAAGCAAGAAACAAAAGAAAAGAATATTTTAAAATCCAAAAGATGGTCGAGACATTTAATATAACATGTGGGCAAAAGCCAAACATGAGCTCTACCCCTTATCATTACAGCCATCACCCTCGTTCCTAGGGCCCATGAGTGCCCCCACATCACTAAGGAACCCACGCACGTCCAAACCCCTAGTGAGCGATGAACTGCCCCACCTTAACGGGGTGGTAACTGTTACTCATCAATCATAGCATGCTCCCATGTCCTAGAGACTAAATTAATAATACAAACAAAATCAAGAAAGGCAAAAGGCAAATAAAGAGGGGTGAAAAAAAAAATTGGGGTAACTCATTTATCCACAATTTCTCCCTCCTAAATATATATACCCAATTTATGGACATCCCTCATCATTGTTATCCTTGTGCCCATGGCATCTGGCCTTGAGACCCTTGTTTACCATCAATTTCATCATGATTCACATGCCACCTATTAATTGAAGGATGTAATAGGGACATATCTTTCCCTTAGGGGTTGGGAACACCTAATAGGGTCGTCTATTAACCACTCCTACCTAGAAAGGTAACACTATTACGAGATCAAAGCCCAAAATTTGGAAAAGCAACCCCATATGGAGTCCCAATATTCCTTTCATTAACAAGCTTGGTTCACTTAGATGCACTAATGAATTATTGCACCTAATGGTGAGGATGCAACACCGGACATTATGTGTGATTAGCAGGTGATTTCATCATGTGTTGGGCAACTTAACTGCGGCCTAAGTCCACTAGAGGAGCATATGACACCCTTCAGGTGAAGCGTTGAGAGCCATGGAACTCCTGTTACTTGCAGAGCATTATTACTCCACTCCATGGGCACCTACAACATAGTAGTCAGCAGCTTGCCCCACATTGTTCACGATATGATGCACTTGGACCAGCCTACCCCAGCAGGCTTAGCAATGTACACATGGTTTGGAAACTAATATGAGGCCCAGATGAAGTTTGTCTCACCCTTTGAGACGTGGGAGGGCTAGCACCATTCTCTGAGTCGTCAACGATGGAGAAAATTCAAGCTATTCCATCACTAGGAGACCTATGAGACCCATTTTGTGCCGCAAACACAAACTAGAGCCCACATGATGATTTGCATGTATGTCTAGGGGCCAACCCCTAGAGGATGATTTTTGGAGCCCTCTTGACTCACGTTGGCACAAAGAGAGCTCAACGCATGCCTCCAAGAGGCCCATGAAGTGATGACATCAACATTGCAACCCCCTTGTGGGTTTACTTTTGTGATTTACATTGGCTATGTGGTTGGCTTGTAACCACAATCAGTTTTGCGCTCCATTTGACAACTAGGAGGGGTTTCTCGACTAACATTAGACTTGATTGAACATGTATAAATAGATGAGAGCTCATTTGAGTCTCTCATCATCATCACACTTGGATTCGATCTCTTGAGAAGAAATCGCACTTATTTCTTTGGTTGTTGGACAATCTTTTGGATGCATTTTGATATTTGGAGCTACTTCAATTTTGTCTTCAAAGATATTTCTTGGATGATGGATGGATATATTACATGTCATCTTGTAAGTGCTTTATGTTGATGGAATTCTTCTCTTGAATTTGTTTAATGTATGGAATTGCCAATTCAAGAATATGCTAATTGTGCCCTAGTTATTGAAAATTAATTCTTGGAAAGGCTTTCTAGTTGAGTATTGCATAGGTTATTCAATGTATGGCATGTAATGAATGTTCCCAATGGAGGAAAACTTAAACTCACCATGAAACTCCATTATTTCTTGAAGTGAGTAAATGATTAAACTTGATACCTAGGGCATCAATTTTAGGCCTCCTTAGAGACGATTTAGCTCATCCTAACCTTCTTAAGACTCCATATGCCCAAAGGATATGGCGCTATTCCAAGTCCTTGGTGGTCAAAGTCAATTATTATCCATAAATTCTCCTCTCTAAATTTTGGTCCTCTTAAGGTAGGACGATTATCTAGGGCTTAGAGCGAATTGCATATGAGAAGGTTTGGTGGGATTCCAAGAGCCTAAACATCAAGCCTAGGGTCTTGACTGCTTGACCTCAAAGTTTGGTGGACATCCACCTGGATTTCATCCATAAAATCTCTTGCCCTAGGCATTGCCCTACGAAGGAAACCCTAGCTAGTTTTTCTCAACTTGGGGACTTCTTTGAGGGTTGTATGAGCTTAGTACTTGGTGAAATATATCATAAAAAACCCTTTGTTCTCATTGCCTTGACCTTGGAAGTACCTTCATCCACAATACTTCAGAAAACCAGAGGACTTGTACAATCCATTACTAGGTCTCTTATGGGGACCGAAGCATATTTTGAAGCATTATATCATAATCACAAGCTTTCCTTAAGAGGTCCTAATCCATCACCTTGCACCCTATATCTATAAAAGGTGATTATTATCTTACCGAGACTCCTCCCATCGGTGAAACTTTGTAAAGAGGAGGGGACCTTGGCTATGGTGATAGTGGGCCATTGTCCCATTGTTAACGGTTAGTTTAGCTCTTTGTCTTGTAGGGTTTCCCTCTCCAAGGCCTGCTAGATTTTGTGGTAACACATATATTACATGAAATTCTTGGTAATTATTGCATGTTTAGTCTTGTATCCTTGAACTCCCTAGAAAACCTCCTAGAGAGCCTTTTTCTACTAAATATCTCCCCTCATAAAATGATAGTTAAGGTTAGGAAGTGAAAATTTTGGTTTTCCCCCTTACTCCCATCCAAGATTTGATATTTCCATGGTTAAAGTTCCTAAGAGTCCATCACCCAAGTAGGGAAAAGGCACTGGCAAACCTCTTGATGATCAAAAACTCCAAAAACTTTATCTTTCCCTTTCTTTCTCTGTTTTCAGCCCTTCAAGGCAGCCACTAGGGCTAGGGCTTAAGATGAATTCAAAAATGGTTTGAGGAATATGAACATTGGAGCTGATTTGGCACTCCCTTACCTTGCTTGACCAAACAAACTCAAAATCTTGCATGTTGCATGGTAAAAAGTGCCTCATTACAGTTGACATCATCAGCGCCAGGCAATTTAGGGCCTTGTAAAACCCTAATCCTACACAAAGCTTCAAATTAGAACTATTTGAAGGTTTTCCACTCCATTGGTTGAACATATCTCTCACATCAAACCTTTTCTTTGTGCTTGCATGCATAGATGTTCCATTATTGATCTACATCTTGAAACCCTAGGCTACAGGCCCTACTCCTTAGCTTCTTCATAGGTAAGTTATTACTTATTACAAAGAATTGCGCCTTGTTCCAAGTGACAAGTACCTTGATAAAACCTCCTAAAGTATTCCCTTGATCCTATCTATACCGAGAAGTCTCCCATGTGGTGTAATTCAACTAAAGAGCAAGAGGTGGAGTGCTAAGGTAACAATGACACCCACCTCACCATTGTGTCTTAGTATGGCTCTTGCTTTGTAAGGCCTCTTAGAAGGCCTGCTAGATTTGGAGGCAATAGGATCTTTATTTATAACTAGAGAAGCATAACCAAGAGATGGAAAAGATACAAGTGGAATGCATCATTTCATTAATCAAGGAGCCATCGAACACATCAAGATGGTTTTCTTTTGTATACTATGTCACAACTTATTAACCACTTCTACAATTAATAAATAGTTAATGTAGATCATTAAAATTAATTATGAATAAATTTATTTAACAATGGGACTCTTAACAACATATCAAGTGTCACCACTATAACACACCAACATCAAATACCTCTTATTTTAATGTGTAGTATAACTCGATAGATTGTACCTTGTAGGTCTTTTATTCGTAACTAGAGAAGGATAACCATGAGACAAAAGAAATGTTAAAATTCGCAACTAGGGCCAAAATCCATGTGGGTCACCTCATTTATGGCAGCTGATATTTTTCCTAGATTCCTCTTGTCGAGAGGTGCAGGATTGATCTAAAGATCATCTAATTCCGACAAGTATTTATGGAGATATGAATTTATTTGTATTTACTTAACAAATTGTCAAGGTCGGCCAGCAGTTAAATGTGTGGCACACATGCCCAGTGAATTATATAAAAAAAAGGGAGGTTGATTCATTTTCTCATCATCACATCTCCACATCTCTTCTCTCTCCTAGTCTCTTGGGTATGCATAGGAGGAAGAAGACTCTCTCACGTGGGAGGAAGAAAGAGGACGCAGTTAAGGCAGCAAGCTATGACGTGGAAGAAGGAGGACGCGGGAAGGTACAGCAACACGTTTTGGGTACTAGAAGACTGCGTTGACCAGCGTATAGGCTCCCTTGATTGCGGATTTGTGTGGGGAGTCTCTCTCTAGCTAGCCACAGTTCAGATCAGCTTTGTTGACCTCTGTTTGACCCCTGTTTTGGGGCAGCGTTCACTGGTTAGGGCTGACTGCAGGAGCTGATATATTGACTGTTGTTTTGACCATGTTTTGAGGACTGTTTTGGGCTGCTACTTATTGTTGTTGAAGACCGAGTTCTTCAATTTGACTAGAAGTCAATCTGGGGCTGTTTGACCAAGTTGACTCTGCTGATCTAGGGTTTTCTGCTGCCAATATAAAATTACAGAATTCTGATTTTGTACTATTTCTCTCTGCTGAACTATTGAAGATAAAAGAAGATTTGATCAAAGGGTTTCCCCGTATTGGGGTTTGTCCCTCGATAGCCGCCACATCTTGTGTCTCTTGTCTTGGCTTGTTTTCTGTCGATCGTTTAATGTTCCATTTGCACTTTACTTAATGTATATATGATTGCTAATCTGTGGCTAATAAGAAGAAAAGAAGTAAATTGCTCTAAGCATATAGAACATACCATAATTTAACAAGAAATCAGTAAAATACATTATTTCATTAAACAAGGAGCCATTCATTATATACCATGTCATAAGTTACTATCTACTTCTACAATTAATATATAGCAAATGTTGGTCATTAAGATTAATTATGACCCAATTTATTTAACATTAGGACTCTTAACAACATATCAAGTATTACCACTATAACACATCAGCATCAAAAACCTCTTATTTTAATGTGTATTATTACTTCATAGATAAATGAATGTTGTTGAAATCACCATCTTGATAAAATTGGCAAGGGTCCAAAAAATAAAAAAAATCGAGTAAATATCAGTAAAAATCAGCAAATATCAGCAAAATACAAAAAATCAAAAGAAGTGTCTTAAAGCAATTTTTTGGATTTTTTGTGATCTTCTCACAATTTGTATGATTTTATTGTGATTTATCCCTATTTTATCCCTATTTTATCCCATATTTTACAATTTTCCCCTGTTTTTTGGTAATGCCCGACCTACAATTACAAACAGAATGTGAATATTAGCATACATACGGTTCACAAACAAAATGTGAATATTAGCATACATACGGGGCATCCATATGATCGCTACATATGCATGAACCACGTGTATTGCACTAGTATACATACTGGCTAATATTGGAAGATGTCCGAGTTAGGGTAATGAATTGATTATCAAAATAAATTCCTATCTCATTGGAATATAATGAATATATCAAATTAAGTACTTGATATGTATACCAATGTTTTAAAACTCCGACTCCGACTCCGACTCGGCCGAGCAATGACTCCGACTCCGACTCCGAAACGGTAATGACTCGGCCGGCTCGTTTT
>APFE030353238.1:75709-89613 GCA_000404065.3 Pinus taeda
ACGGATTTTCTGCTGCTAGGGTTTTGCAGAAAGTTTGACCAGCGTTGACTTTGGTCAACCCTTGGTCCAATCAAGCTGAAAATTTGTGGAAAGTTCGATTTTTGAAGGCCGTACTACCTGGCACAAAAATCGAGGTCAAAGAGTTGACCGTTTTGCTGCTGCGTTGACTTTTAGCTTGCTGCCCCTGCGTTGACTTTTTAGGACAGCGTTGACTTTTGCAGAATTGACTTGGGTTGACTCATCTACTGGTTGGAGGGTTGTTGTGACACATCTGGGCTGGCTGACCAAAGGAGACTTTGCTGGTTGAAGCATCCTGTTGACCGCCGAAATGAACACACCATTTTCCTGTTTCTGATTTGTATTCTGTAAGATCTGCTTATATGTTCTATCTGCATTTTGCTTAACTACTTGTATGATTGCTGTGTGAAAAGTGAAATTGCTCTTAGCATAGAACATCTACAAAACTTTACAATAGTACTGAGTACTTGTGAGGAGTATTGTACTATGTATTGTTACATGCTCTCTATCATCATAATATACAGATAGTTGAAGGGTTTTCAGCTGTATGCTTTCCCCGTGATATATTGTGTTTATATGTGTGATTGATGTTTCAATGTGCGCATGCGATTGTTTCTTAATTCCGCAAAATTGATGATCAACGTAGAGGAGGTTATGTATTATGCATGTTTCCGCAAATAGTGTATAATCAGGATAATCTTTGTGAATAAGTGTTATATTATTCAAAATTTCTACAGAAGGCATTGGTTTTGTACATATACGGCGGTGCTTGCAGCTTCGGCCCATAGAAACTTCGGAAGTCTTTGATCATGGAACATGGCACTGACAGCTTCCACAATCGTATGGTTCTTCCTTTCCACCACACCATTCTGTTCAAGAGTATATGGTGTCGTAGTCTCCCTCTTAATGCTAGCCTCTTTAGAGAAGTCATGAAACTCGTTAGATTCATATTCAGTCCCATTATCAGTCCTTAAGATCTTGATCTTCTTTTCAGCTTTCTTGATCAAGGTTTGAGATATGTCACAAGACATGATACCTAGCGGACTTCCTCCGACCTGTTATAATGAATCAACTCGAAACCCAAGAGTGAAGGCATATTTAATATTGTTTTTCCATGCACATACCTTGCCATCGATGAAAGCCACCTTGTAGCCTTTGTCTTCCATTGCCCAAATGGACACCACGTTCTTTTTGAGGTCAAGTACATATAATACATCCTGTAAGTGGATCGTATTACCTTGATTCAATTTAAGAGAGACATTGCCTACACCTTTCACTGGATATTTCATGTTATCTCCAAGGAAAATTTCCAGGTTAATTTCTTTCTCTATCAGATTATGGAGAACTTCTTTGTAACCAATGAAGTGCCTTAAGGCACCACTATCAATAAGCCAATTTCCTAGTGGGTCCGGAGGAGTAGAGGTAGATAGAGCAGCTGGTAGATAATATTCATCCTATTTATTGTCAACAATGTTAGATTCATACCTGGAATTTCTAGCCTTCTTGAATGATTGTCCTCTTCCTTGATTTCCAGCACTCCTTTTACCTCTACTATTAGATTTGCTATCCCTTTGATTGCCATGAGAGGGATTTTGATCATCGTCCCGGTGTGAATCCCTTCTATCAGGGCACTCCCTTGCATAGTGACTTGCTTTATCGCAAACGTAACGTCGTCCTTTTCTTCCACCCTTAGGTCCAGCCTTTCTTTTTTATTTAGTCCCGAAATTATTTATTTTCTTAGCATGAGAAGAAAAGGCAGCAGGAGGACCTTTAGGCATGGGCACTTCTCGCTCTTCTATCCTTGTTTCTTCTTGAATGCATCTCGCCATTAATTCCTCGAAACCAGGAATTACATTATTGTTGAGAAGAGTAGTCCTGAACACGTACCATTCGGATGGTAATCCTCCAAGAGTCGTGAGTGCCATTTCCCTATCAGTAATAATCTCCCCAACAGACAGGAGATCATTCCTGATCTCGGTGATTCTTAAGAAGTATGCTTGCATACTCTAATCTTTGCCCTTCTTAATTTCCTTTAGCTTATTTCTAAGAAACAAGACTTGATTTGCATCATTAACTTTAAATAAACTCATCAGTCTATCGTAGATTTCCTTGGAGGTGTCCAGGTCAGAGATGTAGGCCACCAAGCACTTGTCGATAGAGTCCCGGATGATCTTCTTTGTTTTGACTTCGCCGGTTTTCCATTTGTTCCTAGCAGCAGCAGGTGCATTTGATGGAGGCTCAACAATATGCCTCTCACATGGTCCAACACTCCTTGATCTTATAGGGTTAGATCGATAAACATCTTCCATCCGTGATAGACAACTTTCTCATGGAGCTTGTCCTCGACAGGAAAGAGTGATGAGGACCCCATAGTTCTTTTAGGACAGCCTTGCCAATCTTCTCTTCGGTGATTGCTCCTGCTCTTGCTCGGCCTTTGTCTTCACCTCAGCTCCTATACCATGTTAAGTTATGGTATGTTCTATGCTTAGAGCAATTTACTTTTCTTTCTTATTATTGTTTATAGATTAGCAATCACATGTGCATAAGTAAAGTGCAGATAGAACATTAAACAATCAATAGAAAACAAGCCAAGACAAGAGACACAAAATGTGGCGGCTAGCCAGGGACAAACCCCACAATGTGTGGGAAAACCCTTTGATCAAATCTTCTTTTATCTTCAATGATTCAGCAGAGAGAAATAGTACAATAAATTTGATTTATATCAACAGTAGCAAACCCTAGATCAACCCTAAACTAGGGAAACAATATCTTGCAAACCGACCGTCGGATCGGCTTGATTCCTTCACCAAAAAATGCATCCTTCAGAGGAGATCCAGGTGGACCTACAGTGCAGTTCAGAAGAGGAGGTTTGATGGTCAACGCTGGTCAAACTTCGGATGTGCAGCTGCAGCCCTAAATCTGCGTCCTTCCTTCCACACATGTGAGAGAAGAGTCTCTTTCTGAGCAGTAGGAGAAGAGCCCCTTTTCTACGCAGGAAAGAGAGAGAGATGTGATGAGATGAGTGAATCCAAATGAGGAAAAGACCTCTTGTATTTATAAACGATTGTTGATGATTGAATACATGTGACTGTTGGGCTTCTGAGCCTACATGAGTTGCTGGTCATCTTGATAATTATTCCATAATCAAAATAAATTCATATCTCCATGATCTGATAATCACCGTATGAGTGATCTCAGTTAAGAATTATTAATTGGAGGTATTACAGACTCATGTGCTGGTGTGTGTCTAAGTTATTTAAGCAACAGATCGATCAGATTGCATATACATAGACACTTGAAAAGGAAGACAACAGAGAAATACAATAAGCAAATATAAGAACACAAGCAATCAATAAGGAGTTCACCCTATCCTCCAGGGCTACATCTCCAGTCCAGCTTTCAATGGTGGCCTTCTTTATTTGTGTCTTAAAGCAGAGATTTACAAAGAAGGAGCTCAATATGAGTCTCCTGTTGCAGAATAGCTTGGCAGGGTGGTTCTTGGATTTCCCAAGCCACTAGAGTACACGGACTCTTGGCCTTACCAGATTTCTGACCTCTTGAGTCTACAATGGAAGGAGCCCAATGAGGTGCTCGGTCCTGATAGATCCCCCTCAAGGATGGCTCGAATCTCAAGCCCTCTGGTGCTCGATGCTGCCTATGATCAGCTCGACCCTCTATCTTCTTACTGCTTTTTGCTCTCTCTATTTGTTTTCTCTATTCTTCCCTGTGTGTGGGTGTCCCTTTTGCTAGTTTGTGCATGGCTTTAAAGCCACTCGAGCTCATGGTTGTTCGATTCCTCTTCCAACTCTGTCGGATCGCCTACTACAGCTGCGCTTGGAGTTCCCTGTCTTGGCGTCATCATCAAACTCACAGGGAGTGGCCACTTGTCCTCCCGTGACTTGCGCCAACTTGCTTCGTCGGTTCGGTTCTTCAGTTACGTCATGGAATGAGTCATCTGCCACCTTGGTGGTCAAAGCGGACCTCAAATTATTTTAAATCACGGCTTAATCCCCTGTCAATTCCAGTTTTCCCATCAGGCGTGATCTTAGCCATTAGATCTGGATCCCCCAGATCTAATTCCATCCGCTCATTTCGCGTGGTTGACTTGCTCGACTGTTAGCGCATGATGAGTGGCGGTTTTCTCTCTCCTCCGCCTGCCATGCGTCAGGCGTTGAGTGGAATCGCTCCATTTTCGCCAAAACTGCTTATCGCCCAGGGATGCCCCCGATCAATACCACCGGTTTTTGGAGCGCGGGTCCCGCCTTTGCCTTTAACCTTTTTCCCCACAGTTTTCTCAGCTCTCATGCGACCGAGCGCTCAGGGCTTCTCCATTTTGAGGGTTTTCATCAAAAACTCCCTCCGTTTCCCAATCTGGGCCTCCCAGGTGCTAATTTCGCCTCCTACGCAGTCTCCATGGGCCTCGGTCAGCGTGCTTTGACCGAGGTCCTCGTAGTTCCACACTGGCTGTCAACTGCCACTGGTTTAGAGGTGTTTTTGATCGCTGCTCTTAATTCTTTGAAGTTTGTCCCGATCTGGTACAACCATGGTTCTTCCGATTATTCTTTATGGATCCAATTCAGATCACTCCATAAATACTTATTGGAATCAGATGATCTTTAGATCAAGCCTACACCTCTCGATGAGAGGAATCTAATAAAAATATTGTCAGCCATGAATAAGATGACCGACATGGAGTTTGGCCCTAGTTGCCAATTTTAACTGAGTCAAACATAATTATAGAGAAATTAAATTTTCTCCAAGTGGAAAATAATAAAAAAATGTGGGTCAGAGAAAAGTCAAATTTTGCAAATCCCCCACTTAGGTAAAAATATATATTTTAAGAAAAATTATGTCCTTGGACCTTGGTGGTTAAGTCAAAGTTAAATTTTTGAAAAACTTGATTCAAGAGTTTAATTTTTAGATTAATAAATGATTTTTTTAAGTGAAATTCGAAATTTTCCTCAAAATAAATATTTTCGACGACAGAGATTAAAAGATGATCAAATTATTATCGAAGGTTTGTTGACCTTGTTGCCTACACCTACCTACAATTAGTGAGAAAAGCCTTTAACCCCACAAGGTATGGTTGGTGGCAAGGAACCTAGAGAAGGGGTTGTCACCCTAATCCTGACTCTCTCTCTTTAAGCTATCTCCTAGGTTAGCTAAGGGGGGTGGTCCTGAAAGGAAAATTAAGTTAAAGATGTGAGTTTCTAGGAGAGTGTTATAGTGTTATGGATGACTCTTAGAAATTTATAAGAAAATATGATATGAGCAGTATGATATCAAATAATTATCACAACCATCAATACATAAGATGTACATTCAATTAGTGCCTTCAAATAATATTGCTCTTCAATGAAATATATTTTCTTAAAGTAAATGAAATGCTTTAAAAATGGAAAGCAAGAATAACCCTGAAAAAGTGAAACAAAAGAGTGTTAGCACAAGATATTGCAAGATACAAAAAAATGCTTTTGAGATCAAAAAATCTATGAATGAAAGCATGTGAAACTATTTTGCCATAGTTCATACAATTAGTAATCTACTTTGGAAAGAAAAACTTAAATGCTAAAACAAGCTAACAATATGAAATTAGATTTGCAACATGAAAATGAACTTATATATATATATATAGATATCATCCACAAGCATAAATACCATCAACAGGGCACATGCAAATGAAATTGTAAAGGGGTAAACCAATTTTCAAGTACAAAGAAATATTTGTTGCAAAATTGAAAGAAATACAATACTTGCCTTTAAAACGCTTCTTGAAATAGAATTTGCATGTGAAAACTCAAACTATCAAGATAGAAAAAAAAAATTGAATACTTGCATGTAAAGTAAATGTGATGAAATAATGCTCTTGGTTAATTTTATTAGTTAGCTCTAAAAAACAAGATTTCAATTTGAACTCTTGATCCTCAGACCTCACCTTCGCCCAAAGCTTTGGGTCTCATAATGAAGATTCTATAGAGGTAGAGTGTCCCTAAGATGTTTATTCAAAAACCTAAGTTGGAAGTTAATTTTAGTGAGGCTTGGGGCCTTTTATCCTATTATGCCTAAATGATATGCAAGTTGTGTTAATTTCCCAATAAAATTTTAATGGCAATGCTTCAAGATAGTAATCATCATAAAATTGCAATAATGAATTAAAATTGAGAAAATAAAATGGAAATTAGCTTTGCATGTGTTTCACCAATTTACATAAAATAGGAAAGCTAAATGAAATGAGACACAACTTGCTTAATATAAAATTTCTGCAAGTGAAGTGTAATGTTTCAATAAAACATGTAGCACAAGTTGACAAAATAATGAAGCATCTATGAAACCATTAAACAAGTTAATTGCAAATAGATCAAAGCTTGCCAACAAAAATAAAGTGCTTACACATAAATGAGATTGTTCAAGATTGCAAAATTTGAAACTTAGGCATGCAAAAACTTAGATATCAAAATTAGGAAAATGAAATGTGAAGTGAGGTTATGTTAACTTAAGCATGCAAATGAAATTAAGTGTGAAAAAACTAGAAAAATGAGAAGCAAAAGGAATCCACTCACATAGGTCCTCCCTCTAAATGAGGAAGGGGGATGCCATGTGACAAATCCCAAGCTCCCACAAGTAAAAATTTTGATCTTTTATTAATGGTTACAATGAGTGGAAAAACCTCTAATAGGGCTGCCCAAAGATGAAGGATAACTTTACAAAGTAAGAGCTTAGCAAAGCTAGAGTCTCCTGAATAATGCCAAATAATGGCAGATGGAAAACTCTCAAAGTCCGAAATTTACAAGCCCCAAAAGGCCCACGGCCTAGCCAATTTGCAATTGTCCTCTAAGGCTTACGACATCCTTGAATTTGATCTTCAAGTGTGTTGGAGGTCCTGCAAAAAATGGTTAGAAGTTTTCCAATATTTCTCTTCAACACTCATGTTGGCCAAGGCTCCAACTATGGGATGCAATATAAAACAAAATTTTAGTGTAAAAAGAGAGCAAAGTAAACAAAAATAAATTACAAATTAATATACAAGACACTAAATCAAGTAATGGAGTGACCCCCCATACTTGTTTAGCTTAGGAAATGCTCTTGAATAGCCTATATAACCTTCAAAGCTCTAAAATCAAAGAAATATGAAATTTAGATGATCAAGTAGATAATGAGTAAGATAAACTCCCCTCTTCTTCTTCTTTAGATGAAAGACTTGGAGTGGAAAATCGATGAGTCTTGAGTCACTTTGAATCTAGGAGTGAGTTGATCTAATTGATATTTCTCCTCCGCCCATATGGATTCCTACATACAAATTCAAACAAATTTTTCCCTACACACTTGAAACAAGTATTAGTTTGCAAATGGATTAGAGCAACATGTTGAATAAGATAGACCAAATATTCCTCCAAACATAAATTGGCAATCTCATTCCTAGAATGTTACTCTAAATCAAGGATATGTGCAAGATAACTTGCACATATCAATCCAAAATATATGGCAAATATAAACTAACAACATTCAATTATGCAAGAAAACTAAAGGATAATAATAAGATCATGGAAGGATATCACCTCAAAACGCCAAGAGAACACCACCAAAATTGCCTCAAAGTTCTTGATTATATTAGCAAGTTGCAAGTACAAAATCGCAGAGTTTCCTCATGCCCAATAGCTCATAACATGATTCAAAATGAGAGCCAATGGCTCATTTAAATAGGAAAGTGGGACAAAATCCTAATGACCAATCCATCAAACAAGTGGCAAATAATTGTCAATCCCAATGACATCAAACCCTCGAAGTGGTAAGATGAATGTTGTAGTTGAACGATATCCCAAAGATCACAAGTTCCCTTGTTGACCGGTGTATTCTTCTATAAATGGCAGCATATGAGTTTAATGTAGTAGTTCCATTGCCAAATCTACCAAGTGTGGCATTTGAGTTGGTAATAGGAGGCAACTATGTGAAAATCCGAAAATTCCAAATCCTACTGCAACAATTGATAATATTTCTTCTATTTGTTAATTTACCGAAACAAGTTATTTGCAGTTGTCTACGGCAAATATCAAAATACAAACACTGTAGTATTCACAAATTAATTAATGCGGAAAATAAATGTGAGGAAAATACTAGCACAACAATAACACATTAACACAGTTGTTATAGTCCAGAAAACATAGTTTTGGTGCCATATTAGTGTGATGATAGTTCGTTGATATCATAGTCATAGTGAATATCTCAATATGCTCGGCTAGAAGATAATTCCAATGAAATCGCAGTTCGTTGATAATGCTATTATTTTTCGGTACCATCTGAGTGCACCACAAAAGGAACCAGTGTTATCAGGGACTCGTTGCCATCATAGAAGTAAGGTCTCGATAATATGACATCGAGGAGGTCTTGCAGTAAAGGAGTTCTTGGTGTCAAGACAGTGATAAGATCTCGGTGCTGACAATGTCTCAAATCTCTCAATGCTAAGAAGGTCGAAGTGAAGGAGGAGTCAAGAAGAAGTTTGACTGTCAACAGAACTCGTGTCTTGGTCTGGAAGTGGAAAATAGGTCAAGGGTCTTGGCCTTAGTATTTGTCAATTAGAATCTCTATAAGAAGATTTTTTGTGTGGGTTTTCCTCTCAAAGAGTGAGAGGTTTTGGCCTTAGAATATAGCCTACATCCCGTGTCTCTTGTCTATTTATGTTCATGCATTAGTAGTTGTTTGATGAAGAAGAACACTAATAACTTAAACAAAAGAAGATCCTAAATTAATGAAGTAAAAATCATTCACAAGCAGATACTAATTGAAGAGAAATCACCTAACTAATGATGCCCTAGATTTCTCAACATGGTATCGGAGCTAACGTGACAAAGTCAAGAAAAGGTCATCTAATCAAAGAGACTCTCAAGATCGAGTTTCAAGAAACCTGTCAAAGTGAAGTCGAGATCTACATCAAAGTGTCAAACCCTAGATCGAAGAAGAAGTCTACACCAGCAAAACTTTTGGATTCTCTAGTCATCATCAAAAGGCCACAAAGACCCTCATCAAGTTGAAGAGGTCTACAAAGCAAGGTAGCCCAAAGTATAGACACCTAAGAGAAGCACTTCAAGGACAAATATCACATCATCTTGGAGAAAGTCAAAACCCTAGAAGCATTTCTGGGATCTGCACTCATTCACCACCGAGGAAGTCGAAGTATCTTGAAGGCTAGTTATCCAAAGAAGGCTAAATGCGTTGACATCATCTTCAAAAGGCTATAAGGCAAGTTCCCTCTCATTGAGGCAAGGACCCCTCCCTTATCCTTAAAGAAGATCATCCGAGGAACCATCAAGACATCCTCATCAATCACCATCAACAAAGGGATCAAGTTGAAGATTTTATCTTCGTTGGACAAGTAAGTACCTTTTCTTCTATAATCTAATCTAGTAAAATGACTTCGTTTTGCAAGGAGATCTATAAGTTGGTTGGGTCATCAAACTTCTTTGCATGGAAAAAGAAGGATAGAAATAGTCCTCGAAGAAAATGAAGTCATTGATCATATCAATGGAAAAGTCTCCAAACCATCTGAAGGTCAAGTAGCATCTGAATACAAGGAAAAGGATCTAAGGGCTCAAGAGATTCTTATGGATTTCGTCAAAGATTCTCTCATATAGCAAGATTGGAAACATCAAAAGAGATATATGATAAGTCTATTCTCTGAAGATACGATAAAGAAGGTCATATCACTTAGATCTAATCTACACAAATTGAAGGTATCAAGGGATAAAGGGTTATCTTCATAAGATCTCAACTATAAGATCTGGGAGAGATGATTTCGGATAAGGAAATGATCTCTTTTGTTCTAAATGCATTAACTGATGAACAAGGTAACAAATGCCCATGAGGATAAGAAAGCTATTCCATTCAACAACTTGTGGTTTCTATGCAAGATAGAAGAAGACAGGTTGAAGGCAAAAGGTGTTCAAACATTCACCGGAATGAAGGGAAAGTTTGGAAAATTTGGTCCTCAAAAAGGAAAGAAGAACATAGCTAAGCATTAGAGGAAAGATTGTCCTAAGCTCATGAAGGGAAATAACAAGAAAGATAGAGAAGAAGTCCATTTCACTGAAGAAGTGGAGGAAGCTGAAAAGAAGGAAGTTCAAGGAAGAGGAAAAGCATTAGAAGTAAGATCTCATGACATCACCATAGGAAACATGAAGGATGCTTGGAACAAATCTATGACAGTCAACTGTGAAGGATATAGCTCTTGTTGACCTCATTAAAAGCTCAAGTGACACTTATGGGGAAAAGGAAGAAGTCATCTAGGACAAGTCTCATCATACATCAGTCAAAAGGAAACATCTGTTGGATAGGGATATGCAAGATCCTCAAGATTCTCTGTGGAATCCTCATCGAAAGGTTCACCGATCTACAGAGGAAGCAAGTGTTTCATCAGGAAATCCGACTTGTGGATTTCATAGGATGATGTTATGATGACATAAGAGATGAAGCAGATCAAGGGATTGAAGCTCTTTTCAATCAAGGAAGATGCTGAAAGAAGCCTAGATGACCTAAAGGTAAATGAGGTATGTATGCTTGTATTCAATATTTTAAAGTCATGTCGTATGGTTGTAGGTAACAGGGATCACTACTCTATCTTGAGAAGCATGATCAAAGGAAAAGGATCTCCTCCTATAAAAGGATGCAAGAAGGCATGGGTCACACTAGATGAAATCAACATAATATGTCCTCATATGGAATATGAGATGATTGACAATAATTGGAAGAACTCTGATTGGAAGTTCCTGGGAATGTCACGTGTCAAGAAATAATGGAAGAGATCGTAGACTACGCAACCATGGAGAAGGCATTCAACATCCGAGAATTGAAATATTTGACTATGACATTTCCCAGAAAGATATGAAGACTGATGGAAGTTTCAAAAGGATGGAGACCCTTGACAATGGATATCTTTGGGAGATATGTCAAATTGCATGTAGGATGCTGATGCAAATTGGAAGAAGTCATGATGAAAGACCATCACAAAGGTAATTTTGATTTAAGTGCTCATTTCATTTTTTTGAACAAATATCTGGATGGGCTTATGCAGGACCGCCAAAGGAAGAATTGTGGATGTCTTCCCAAAGGACGATGTAGAAGGATGTAAGATCCTTCCGAAGAAGATAGTATCAAGAAGGCAAATATGACATGAAGCAAGGCTAGACGTAGACTAATGGATCACTTTCTGATGAAAGGAATGATGACATGATTGACTCATGGATGAAATGTAAAAATTTGAGAATCCCACGCGAATCTGCTACTGCGGAAACTAATTAAATTTCTCCTATTTGTGAATTACTGAAACAAATTATCTACTACTTCCTACAACAAATATCGAAGCTAATACAACTGCAACCTTCACTTAATTCATTAATTTTCCCAAAACAAGAACATAACAATAGAGAAAGATACACACAAGTGACAATATTTTTTGGACAAATGTCCCCTGAAAAACCTAATGCGGGAAAACTGATGCAGCAGCCCTATGGGTTTTTATTATTATGTAGTAGTTTTTGAATGCGACTCTGGATGCCCTTCCAACAATCTAGTTACAGAGAAAATAAACTGGCAGAAAAAATTAGTGAGAGTACCTCACTCTACCCGACAATTCTCGACTGTTCCGACAGTTGAACCAACTATCCCCGGCTATCTCTACGCTGGCCCTATGCAGGCCCTACGTCAACCTCAAAAGGCTTTGTGTCATCTCAACTGGGAAACATTTTCTCTCTGGAGCAGTTTCCATCCCTCCCGACTCAAAAATGTTAGCTCCCTCAACAAAGTCAGACTCTTGTTGGAAGACTGCACTGCTTTTGTATGAGCCCTCCTGTTAAAATTGGCAATCAGGGCAAAACTTCATGTGGGTCATCTTATTCATGGCTGATAATATTTTTATTAGATTCCTCTCGTCGAGAGGTGTAGGATTGATATAAAGATCATCCGAGTCCGATAAGTATTCATGGAGATATGAATTTATTTTGATTATGGAATTATTATCAAGCCGACTTACAACTCATGTAGGCTCAGAAGCACAACAGTGGCATCTATTCACCCACCAACGTTGTGTATAAATATAAGAGGACTTTACCTCATTTGGACTCACTCATCTCATCACATCTCTCTCTCTCTACTGCGCAGATATGAGTCTCTTCTCTACTGCAATGAAATGGGTCTCTCACTCTCTCACACGTTTGAAGCCAGAAACTGCTGAAACTGAAGCTGCAACTGCAGAAGTAAAGATTGACTTGTGAGGCCTAGAATATCTCCTCTTTGGAACTGTGTTGTAGGTTCATCTGAACCTCCTCTGAAAGCCGCAACTTCTGGTGGTGGAATGAAGTCAATCCGATGAACGGTTTGCAAGATATCGACTGCCCTAGTTTGAAGCCGGAAACTGCTGAAACTGAAGCTGCAACTGCAGAAGTAAAGATTGACCTGCGTGGTCTAAAAGATATCCTCACCTGAACTACGTTGTAGGTTCATCTAAACCTCCTCTGGAAGCCGAAACTTTTGGTGGTGGAATGAAGTCAATCCGACAGTCGGTTTGTGAGATATCATCTGCCCTAGTTTGATAATGAAGTCGCTAATGCTGATGCTGCTGATCTAGGGTGTGCTACTACTGATATGAATCAGATTCATTGTACTATTTCTCTTTGCTGAATTATTGAAGATAAAAGAAGATTTGATCAAAGGGTTTCCCCACACATTGTGGGGCTTGTCCCTGACTAGCCGCCACATCTTGTGTCTCTTGCCTTGGCTTGTTTTCTTTCGATCGTTTAATGTTCTATCTGCACTTCACTTTATGTACATGTGATTGCTAATCGGTGGAATATAATAAGAAAAAGAAGTAAACTGTTATAAGCATAGAACATACCATAACTTAACATGGTATCAGAGCTCAGATGAAGACAAAGCCCGAGCAAGAGCACAGGCAATCATCAAAGAGAAGATTGGTAAGGCTATCCTAAAAGAACTATGGGGTCCTCAACACTCTTTCCTGCTGAAGACAAGCTCTGTGAGAAGTTGACTATCACAGATGGAAGATGTCTATCAATCTAACCCTTGAAGATCAAGGAGAGCTGGGGATCGAGGAAGAGGACAACCATTCAAGAAGGCTAGAAAATCCGAATGTACCTGACCTCAAAAAGAACCTAGTGTCCATCTCGACAATGGAAGACAAAGGCTACAAGGTAACCTTCAGCAATGGCAAGGTATGTATATGGAAAAATAATGTTAAAGATGCCTTTACTCTTGGGTTTAGTGTTGATTCATTATATCAGGTCAATGGAAGTCTACTAGGTGTCATGTCTTATGACACATCTCTTCAGTCTGAACTTTGGCATTAGAGGTTTACCCCCCTTCATTATAAAGATATACTCGGTGTAAGACAAATGGTGACAAGGATACCCGAATTCTGAGTAGAGGAAGAAGGTGTATGTCTGGGATGTGTCTAAGGAAAGCTCAAAAGGGGACCATTCCCCTCAAGCCAAAGCAAGACCTCCGATGTATTACAGTTGGTTCACTCAGGCATATATGAGGCTGGCATTAAGAGGGAGACTACTACACCACATACTCCCAAGCAGAATGGTGTGGCGGGAAGGAAGAACCACACGATGATGGAAGCTGTCCGGGCCATGCTACATGATCAAAGACTTCTGAAGTTTCTATGGGCTGAAACTACAAACACTGACGTATATGTACAAATCAATGCCCTCATCAAGCATTGGGTTCGAAGACTCCTGAAGAAAAGTTCACCGATAAGAAACCTGATGTTTCTCATTTTAGAATTTTTGGAAGCCCTATATATATTCATGTGCCAAAAGAGAAAAGAAATAAATTGGGTGCATCTGGAAAGAAGGGAATTTTCATGGGCTATGGTG